>JACXGJ010006373.1:0-34698 GCA_016801105.1 Esox niger | reverse complement strand
TCACTTGTGTGGTGTGTTTGGTGTGTGTCGTTACAAAATGTTTTTGGTGTGTGTAGTTACAAAATGATTTTGGTGTGTGTTTTCAAACCTTTCATTCATGGACCTGTGTAGGAAATGTTGGTTTGATTTGTGGGTCTGAATGAATGTGTTTGTGTGTGTGTGTGTGTGTGTGTTTGTGTGTGTGTGTGTGTGTGTGTGTGTGTGTGTGTGTGTGTGTGTGTGTGTGTGTGTGTGTGTGTGTGTGTGTGTGTGTGTGTGTGTGTGTGTGTGTGTGTGTGTGTGTGTGTGTGTGTGTGGAAACGTCCCTCCCTCATGCAGCATTAAAGCACCATAGAAAAGGAAATCGACTCCCTCCGTCACCTCCTGGACATCCTATTCCCATCTGTTGCTCAGGCTCCTATTTACAACAGTAAATACCATACCTCCCTTGATAGTGGACCAAGAACACAAACTTCTAATTGCTTCCTGATGTGCTGAGAAGAACTGTTGGCAACCTTCCCCCAGGCCCCCCTGAAAAGCAGGCTTTGACTAGAACTGCAGCCGTTCCTGATCTTACGCCTCGTTGCAAATTAGTTCAGACTTAATTCATGGATCAGCCCCTTTTTTGTGTAGTAAAAAAACAGAATTTCACTGTCCAGAACACTGTCACCTAACACACATTTGTCCAAGACCACTGAACCTGTTACAGCTAAATAATGGCAAGCCCGTTATTTGCACAACCATCCTTGAAACTCCCAACCCTAGTTGCAAAGGCCAGTTAGTCTGTCTCATCAGTGAAAGGCAGGGGACACTAAGCAACTGTCGTGGCTGTCAGATATTAGTCATTTGACGTGATGTCCCATGTTTAAAGTCACGTGTCTTCACCTACATGTCTAATACTTCTAAACGGGTCGACATTGATATTACACATTGCAGAGCGGAGTCTCTTCATGCTGAACTTCAGATGCTCAACAGCAGGTTGCTGTATATTCAGATCCTCCAGTAGGTTTGTTGTGCTGGACAAAACTTTGTGGTCTGTGATTGGCAAGCCCTGCCACATCTGACAAGCAATAGAGCTAGCGTAGGCTTATCTCTGAGGCCAATACTGACACGTCACGTCTATTTGATCTCTGTCCCGCTTCTTGAAAGCAGCAGCTCTGACCTTTTTGCTAAGTGGGAATGTTGACTTTAATACAAGTGTTTGGGTTTGGATTTGTTTGCAGTTGGTCACTGTGTTGACGACGTCATTGACGTGCATATTGGTGAAGCCATCAACTGTTGTGGCGAAACTCTCAACGATATATGATGAATCCTGAATCACAATCTATCCTGAGTTTTGTAGTTTAGCATTTGCTTCGTCCAACCACCTTCTCATTGAGAGCATCACTGCTAGTTCCTGTTTTCCAGTTTTTGCATCTTGGCAGGAAACAGGAGAATTAAGTTGTGGTCAGATTTGCCAAAGGGATGGGGGGGAGGACCTTATATACATTTTTAGTGCAATCAATCAAGTTTTTTGTTACACAGTTTACACATTGGTAAAGATGTTGTGATATGTATTTCCATTGAAGTCAACGGCTGTGGGCAAAGAGACTTGTTTAACATTAGGTGTCGCTCACCAGCTGTTATTAACAGTGGACCCTACCCCACATGTAAACTATAAAATATTACAGCTCTTAAGCTGTTTATAGGCATCTGAATCTAATTTCTTTGTATCTGACTTGGTTTTGGCAGTCGTTTGTTTACTCGCTGTCATAGTCCTGTTAAAATGCTGTAATTGTTTGCCTTTCTTGCTGTTTTTCTTTTGCTTCTGACTCTGTGTGCACGCGCCTGCCTGCGTGCGTGCGCAGTAATATGAGCCTCATTGGCCACAGCCTTGTAAAAGAAATAGTCAGTCCACATCATATCGATTGATTGCTTATTTGATATTCAGATGTTTTCACGGTCATCAAAAGTCACATTCTTTACAGAGCAAGTGTGTATCTTTGTTTAAAAGAAGACAGGGTTAGAGAATTAGTCAGGATCTTGGGGTCAGGGGTAACTTTGAAAGTACAGACCTACCTGGAACAATGCAATCTGGAACTGCAGGTGCCCAGCCATTGCCTTTACACATGTATTCTGCTTTTATAGATACACAAATTGTAATATTGAGATATTTATGAGTTTTTATTAGTAGTGGCAATTTTATTGGTTTGCACTAGATACAGGAGCTGTATGCAAACCAGGACAGTATAAATAGCAACAAGCTATTGCTACATTTATTGGAATACGCGACTGCTCACAGACTCTCCCTTCTCGACTACAGTACATATTTTACAGTTGAGATTTTATTTCTAAATCACATAAGACACATTGTCTCAAATCTATCGTTGTTGGCGATAAATGGTAGTCTGATTTAGAGCAGGGTGACAGACCAAAACCTCATTGCTATGATTTGCCTGAAAACTGAGGCTACAATAACAATAATTTGCACTGCTTCTTTGATGGTTGTGCATATTAACAGTCACCTGCTAACTTATTTAACTTCAAACATTACATTTCTCTAGTTAAGGCTACTTGCGATATCAACAAGGTGCTGGTAAAAACTGGTTGTACAGTCAATGTTGATACTTTGCAGTGCCGTCTCTGTTCTGACACTTGTTACAGATGATAGAAAAACTCAAATTAAGATGTGCTTCACGTTTAGTTTAATGTAAATACTACAGTATAATGTTGATAATATTACAAAACTGAATAAAGAGGAATAAAAACAACATCCTACACAGCCTGTCATGCAATGTTTGTCCTCTGCATTTCTTTGTGAGTCATTTGTGCATGGACTTGTCCTTTCAGACAGTAAACACTGGCATTTCATTGTTGGAACTTGGATCTGTGTTTTGGCTTGGAAAGGACTTCTCTTTTAAACAAGGTGTGAAATTTCCTCTCCGGCCTAGTTTAACTTGGGCATGTAGGCAAAGTGAAGAAAAGGCTGTTTTAGGTTTGGGTATAGGAGTAGGGGAAGTTTGGTTTCTTCATCAGTTTAGCAGGTGAAAGGTCTGGAGTTGATTCCAGGGGTGGTATTTGCATTTGGAAGCTGTTGTTGTGAACCCACAACATGTGGACAAAGAAGCTCTTAAAAAATATATAAAATCTGTCTGAGAGATAGCAGGAACATTGGGAGTGGCCAAATCAACAGTTGGGTACATTCTCAGGGGAAAAATGCACTGGTGAGCTTTGCAACACAGAAAGGCCTGGAGGTCCATGGAAGATAGTTGTGGCTGATCATAGGATTATTTCCATGGTAAAGAAAAACCCCTTCACCACATTCAGACAAGTGAAGAACACTCCATGAGGTAGGCATATCATTATCAAAGTCTACCATAAAGAGATGACTTGACTAGAGCAAATACAGAGGGTTCATCACAAGGACTCAAGAATAGAAAGGTCAGATTAGACATGACCAAAAGCATCTAAAAAAGCCAGCCCGGTTCTGGAACAGTATTCTTTGGACAGATGAAACTAAGATCAACCGGTATCAGAACGATGGGAAGACGAAAACAAGAAACTTATGGAGAAGGCTTGGAACAGCTCATGATTCGCAGCATGCTACATCATTTGTAAAACACAGAGGAGGCAGTGTGACGGCATGTGTATGCATGGCTTTCTATGGCACTGGGTCACTAGTGATATATGGTCTGCTCAGACTCAGCCAAATTCAGCGAAGTTGATTGGACAGGGCTTCACTTTACAGATGGACAATGACCCAAAGCAAACTGTGAAAGCAACTGAGGAGGTTTTTTAGGCAAAGTAGTGGAATATTCTGCAAAGGCTGAGTCAATCACCCGATCTCAACCCAATCAAGCACACATTTAACTTGCTGAAGACAAAACATAAGGCAGAAAGAACCACGAACAAACCACAATTGAGGTTACTTGTGGGTTTTTCTTTGTATTCCGAACAATTGTTCTTGCGGTTTTGGCTGAAATCTTTCTTGGTCTACCTGATCTTGGCTTGGTTTCTAGAGATCCCTGAATTTTCAACTTCTTAATAAGTGATTGAACAATACTGACTGGCATTTGCAAGGCATTGGAAATATTTGTATATCCTTTTCCATCTTTATAAAGTTCCATTACCTTGTTACGCAGGTCTTTTGACAGTTGTTTTCTGCTCCCCATGGCTCAGTATCTAGGCTGCTCAGTGCTTCCACATGAGAGCTAAAAACGTATTGACTATTTATACTCAGCACTAATTGCAATTTAACAGCCACAGGTGTGAGAAATCCACAATTAATTGCCATTTTCACCTGTGTGTGTTACCTTGTGTGTCTGTAACAAGGCCAAACATTCAAGGGTATGTAAACTTTTGACCAGGGCCAATGGAGTGATTTCTGTTTTCATTATGATTTAAAAAGGAGACAAACAACTATGTGATAATAAATGGCTTCATATGATCACTATCCTTCAGTAAAAGAGAGTTAAACTCAAAATAAATTATTTGAAGGTAACATTGGTTTCAAAAAAGGGAGAACTATAACAAAAAATGTAACGGATTTGTTGCTGCCGTAAGTATTCATCCCCTGTGCCGTGGAAGCTCCCAGTTGACACAGATGAAATATTAAGATCTATTCAGGACACGATTGACCTCTACATGTTAATAACCATTAAAGTAGCTGTAACATTTTCTTACTGTTAAAGCATCCTCTGTCCGGCTTTGAATCTAGATTTTACACAAGTATCGGAACAAGTAACAAATGCAATATTTAGGATGTTGAAGTTGCAACAGTCCTACCTGACAATGCCAATAAAAGTGCTGTTTCTCAAATCTCAATGGTCAAACAAGAGTGAGAGACGATGAAGAGATAACATGAAGAGATAACAACAGTCACTTTGAAGGAGAAAAAGAGTTCAATGGCTGTGAGAGGATAAATTATGCACCAGTCAATCATATCAGGACCTCTCCATAACATTGGCCTGTATGGGAGGTTGGCAAGCAGGAAGCCTTTACTCAAGAAGTACCATCTGTGTGTTTCAGAAAGCAGAGTAGATGCAGCTCACATAAGACCAAGCTAGAGCTTTTTGGCCAAACTCTAAATGCTATATGTGGTGCAAACCTAACACTGCCCATCGCTCAAAACTTCCCTACAGTGAAATATGGTGGTGGCAGCATCATGCTGTTGGGTTGCTTCCCATCAACAAGGACCGGGCATCTTCTTAAAGGTTAAAAGATGGATCGAGCAAAATATTGGCAAATACGTCAGTAGAACCTTCTTCAGTTCGCAAAAATGTTTTCGCATGGGAGGCACCTTTCAGCATAACAAAATGGTTCCTCTTTGCTGGGCGTCGCATCTGCACTTCCCTGTTTCAGCTCGAAAGTGAGACCCAGAATGCCTCAAAGCTCTCTGCATCCTTATCTTAGGGTGTTTAAATTGCAGAGTACAGATATGCCGCTTTCAAATGTTATGACATCCTGCATACAAATACGTTTCTATGTTAAAAAAAAGACACCAAATGGAGAGAACTGCATCATAACTGGCAGTGAAAGGCAGGTAGAAATGTATTCATTATAGCTTTAAGTGACATTTTGGGAAATGTTCAGCTCCATATGAAAGGCTTTTCATAGATTGAGCTTGTTGGTTGTTTTGCAGCTCTTGTCACTTTGTAGCCACAGAACTATTCAATGTTGGACTTTTTCCCAAACGTAACCACTTCACTCACGTGTTTCCTGACCTTGATTTGATATTCACAGAAGATCCTTTCTGTCCCCGCTACGTTTCATGCCTCCTCTTAGAACAGTTGCGTGAGGTCGTGTGTTCACCCAGATCTTGTCGCTGTGATCGACTTCGCCGAGGCGAACCCGTTTGTCTCACTTTGAATTAGAGGGAGTGCTCTGAATTTCAACTGGCAAGATTGTCCCAGTACAGTACATCTGAACCGCGGGCCCGGTGAATTGCACACACAATCTTTAACCGGGCCCGCAGATCGGCCTCGGCCTTCAGGTGCAGCCCCAGACCATGTGGATTTACACTTAACGTGCTTGAAATGCAGGGCTGCATGTTGATGTAACTGGAAGACATCCTTCGTGTGCTGAGCTGTATTCCTGCCTGTGTTCCTCCGCGTCTGTTGTTGTTCAGTGTCAGCGCGGCGGGTCCAGTGAGAAGCCTGGCTCTGGGCCTGTAGGCTGCTGGCTCATTCCGAACGCAGACAGCGGGAGAGCCTTCCTCCCAGCGGGCCTCAAAAGACCCCTTTGTATGTGGAGCGGGGCCGCGCTCTGGTTCTGGTCCGGGAGGCGTATGCGAGTGAGCGTGTGCACGTTTGTGCGGAGCGATGCCTTGGTTCTGGTCCACATATTGCGTGCGAGTTGGTGTGCGTGTGTGTGCGTGTGCGTGTGCGTGTGTGTGTGTGTGTGTGTGGGGGTGTATTAAATTGAGGCTTCGCTGGGATCCTTCTGTATCTGAAAAGAAAGGAAACAAATATTGCAGGCTTGAAGGCGGGGCTTTCATGTTGTGAAGCCAAACTGGTTCTCCGGGGATGATTTGGATGCTTGCTTAGCCACTGTATTCTTACCCAATAGTTTAGAGTTATTTTCTGCCTTATGAGCCAAGCCAAGCAAAACAGTGAAAGGCTTTAGGAGCTGGGAGGAACGCCTCACCCAGTCCATTGTAAGTTGGGCATAAGGCACTCAGTCAGAAAAAAAACACCCCGCTCAACAGGAATAAGACCATTTATCAAAGCGTGACTGACTGCTACTGTCTACCTGCTCGAATGCATGCATGAATATTAGACTGGCAGCAGCATAGCATAGGCTATACCACCCACATTGCCAGTAGGCACGCCTATGATAAGAGAAAGTGCCAAGCAGTGAGTCATTTTATACCGTTACGGAAACGATAAGATGTCATTTTATAAAGGCATGGGGGGAATGAGCAGGAGGAGGGGTGAGAGGATGTGGAGGAGGAAAGGGGAAGGATGTGGCAGTAGTCAGAGCTGGAGTTCTACTGACAATCTTCTGTGTCCTCCTGGAATGGGCCTGAGTGCATGGAAGCCACGCCCCCCCCCCCCCCCCGGGGAGCCAGTTTGTCCTGTTATTGGTTATTGCATCATTTGCCAAGCCTCAGTGACATTTACTACCTATGTAATCCCTGGGCCGTGTAGATTAGAACTCTTGTCAAGGCATGTTTGGAGCATTCTCACGGTGATCGACCAGTCTGGTCTGTTTTCTCTCAGACGTTATGGTCGGGGATTGTAAAATGTTCGTAGTCGATTTAAAACCAAACCATTTTAATGAAGTTAGAGCGACCACCTCAGCATTTATTTGAGGGTATTCGTGGACGCTTTTTGTTTATAAGAAAGGACAAAGCATTTTGTTGTAGGCCTTATTTCAGTGCGTCGTAAATATTGAGACGGTATTGTAAACATGTAATTCTGGTTGATCAGGTGTGTTCTGTCTCTCAGTGCAGATATGAGAGAGGCGTTAATGGCAGTTCTTGATTCTTGGCTTGGCCGTTGGTGTTTGGCCGCTGTTGTCAGGCAACGTGAGGACCAAAGTGGTGTAGCTCAATCTGAATTACTCAGAAACATAGCCAAACACTAACGCTCACAAAAAAAGAACCTGCTTTGAGCATTGATAAATAGAAGGAAACCGTTGGCCAGCAGAGCAATTGCAAGCAGTCTGGTAGGCCATGGAAGTACTTGAGAGTAGGTGACGTGAAAATCCTTGACAAGTTAATCTCCAGATTTATATCCAGTCGAAGATGTCTTTAATTTGTGCAAGATGAGATCTGATGCAAAAATTGGTCACAACAAACAGCTGAACATGGCTGTGGTGCAGGCCAGTTAGAACATCACCAGGGAAAATATCGGCTGTCTGGTCGGGGTCAATGAGGCTATTCAACCCCATACAACCAAGTTTGTGTTTAATTCAGCTTGATTTTTTTATCCAGGCTTAATGTATGTCTGTGAAACTGTCCCCATAAGTACATTTCATTCAACCATGCATATAGAAACAAGATTAGTTCATTTAGTCATTACTGATTAGAAGGCATATTTCCCTGCAGGATAATGGTCAGACATTTCACACTTCCCAAGGCATAACTGGCAGGTTTGTGGGACTGCATGGTCATTGGTCAATCTCGTCACCATAGCAACAAAATACCAATTCACAGAGGACAGGTCTTCATGAGGTGAAAGAACGAAACAAGGGATTTTCTACTGTAGGTAGACAAACGCATACATACACGCACATACATACACGCACACACCTACACGCACGCACATTAGAACAAATGTGGCCAATGAAAACAGGAAGGCTGGTTAAGTGTCAGTTAGTTGGATCATGTCTGCTAATTTGTCACACGATGTGAATTGCAACACCCTGGAATGCCGTCTTCCTCATTTTCCTTCTCCCAAGAAAAGTCTGTGGAAATGGAAACCTGTAGAATAATGGAATGAGTTCAAAGTCAACAGGTTGTACTGAGTCTGCAGTGACTTAATGATAGTCAAACACCTCTTTGTTGTACACAAACTGATAAACAGCCTCCCACTGCCATGTGTCAGGTAATTAGCAGAAAAATGGACATTTGGACATATAAGAATGGAACTGGCAGACTTGACACCATCTCAGCACTGATAAGTCAGTCTCCAGACACTTTACAGTTGTTTTAGCTAAACCCCATCTCCTAAAACCTGGTAATTAGCCATTACAACGTTGAACCCCTTTTTGTGTGGGGCCGCTCCTGAAAATTGCAAAAGGTTGAGAATATCTGAAACGCACGCTTTGCTTCTCTTTCGGTAATGGCGGTAAACGTCTCCCGGCTTCTTTATGGGATGGAAAAGGGCCATAATTCAGACAACAAGCAGCTGGACGAGGCCTCAAGTAAACGAACACGTAGAAACTCTCACCCTGTCCTGTGGTAGACGGTGATGAATGAGGCCGAAAATGTTGACTTTTTACAGTCCATCTATTCAAGCGCTCCCTTTTTGGTCTATCAAACCAGTGCGTTGGTAATTAATAGATCATCAGCTCTGCATTCCGTTTGCAGGGCAAGAAAACGTACGAGACTAAATCTGCCCACAGAGTAACTGGAAAGAGGCCTCCCTTGCATTCCTAACGTCCACCGATCGCTCGTCAGCAGGCTATTTCAAACCGGTTCCCTGATCGCTCTCGCTGTGTCCGTCCGCACAGATGACGTGTCCGGAAGCAGCGCAGAGTACCCGGACCGCGTGTCCGCGATGGAGGGCCGTCTGCAGTCGCAGGAGGACGAGATCACGTTGCTGAAGTCATCGCTGGCCGACGCGCTCCGCAGGCTCCGCCTCCACGATCAGCTGATCCCCCTGCTCAAACAGCAGCTCATCGCAGGTGGGTGGCGGCCATCAGATCACTTAGATACTCTTTCACATCAGTAATGTTGTGTAGCGGTTGGGTCAATGTTCTGCTTCACCTGAACCCAACTGGGCTGGTTGGATGGTTTCATTTTCAGCCCTGTTTACATTTCAAACCAAGCCGGCTCGGCGCAGCAGTTTTCCTAGATTAGTGGGTTGGGTAGCCACAGTGTTGCTCACTAACTGTATTGTAACTGGTATGTACTTCATGCTTCTCCTGGTGTGACCTTCGGCCTAGGGCTTCTGGTTTGTAACTGTCTGTGTGTCTCCGTCTGTGGGTAACCAGTGAACCCTGCGGCGGCCCGGGTCCTCAACCAGGTGTGCTGCTCCGACGGTTCCTCCACACCCAGTAAGCTGTCGTCCAGCTCCACCGGGGACATCCTCCGTCACCCTGCCACGAGGTACCGTACCAGCGCAGAGGGACTGGTTGGGCGCAGAATGGCCCAGCTGGCACCTTGTTTTGAGGCCTTTGAGAATAGTTCCAAGTTCACGTTTCTGTTTTTTTTATAAGTGCTTTGTGCAGGATATGCGCAACATGTTAACTCGCAGGTTCCTGTTTGACGAATGAACAGTGACGATAAAACTACTGATTCGACTCTGTCGGTATTAA
Organism: Esox niger; assembly: GCA_016801105.1. Taxonomy (NCBI): domain Eukaryota; kingdom Metazoa; phylum Chordata; class Actinopteri; order Esociformes; family Esocidae; genus Esox; species Esox niger. Next base: position 24,756 of record JACXGJ010006373.1, on the reverse strand, counting down.
TGTGTTTGTTCGGCCAAGGCTTCGGACTTCATGACCACAGTGTTGATGTTTAGCATTCAGCTCACTGACGTTTCGTTTGTAGCTTGAGTAAATTTGCTGGTATTCAGTTTGGTATTGCTTGATGTTTTCATTAACCCATCCTGAACTGACCACATCTTTACACCGTGTCTCTAGCCAAGTGCTACACCGTGTTGATGGTGAGAATGGGGTCAATGGGGACAGTGGAAACCTAGGCCCCGTGTTTAAGCCCCCCACGTATGATCGGGCCACCCAGACAGAGTCCAGCCCGGGGGGGCAGGACCGGGTCCCGCTGGTTCAAACCAGAGCCGTCCAGAGCCTCTCCCTGGCGGATGCCCTCCCCGAGGCGGACGCCCTGGCGGAGGGCTCCCGAGCCAAGCTCCTCCGTGTCCAGGGACTCGAGGAGGAGGACGAGGAGTTAAAGGAGCCGAGCTGGGTGTCTACAGTGGAGGAGCCCATCCACCCCTCCACCATCAGGAGCCTCCAGAGGGAGGACCCGCTGGAGCAAACCGGCTCCAACGAGAGCCTGAGTTCGGCTCCCCAGACCCCCACCGCGGGGACATCTGCTCCCCCTAAAGACCCGTCGTCCAGCACCCGCAGTGGACCCCTCTCCAAGATACAGGAGGGCGAGAAGAAATCCCTGTGCGTTGTCGCCCCCCCGTGCACCTCCTCTCCCGCTTCTCCTGCTCTCCCTTCCTAGATCGTTGCAACCGTGCGGAGATCGCCTCCGTTTGACCCCGCCTCCTGTTCTCTACGCCGGTGTCACTGCAAACCCCAGTGGCGGAACCCTAATCTGACGATCAGTTTGCGGTAGCCAGTTTTCTGGTCATGTTAGGCTGCATTATGAGCAGTCTTCGGGGCACTCTAGCAGATGTTGCGGCCTCCCTCGGTGGATTTGGCTGGGTTGTTTTCCATATGCTTGAACGGGGGGCCCATTGTTGCATAACGCCAGCGCTCATCACATGCTGAGTGACATGTCCAAGAAAAGCAAGACACACACACACACACACACAGAATCTGACACGCTGGAAAATGTGACGGGGGCCGTTCAGCCCAGGCCTGTGTATACAATAGCGCTGAACATCGGGATAAGCTGGGGGCCACTGAGCGTGTTGCCATGTCAACGCCTCTTTGATGTGGGGCTCTAGAATATGACGTTCCAAAATGGCTGCATTGGCCAAGCAGACTTAAAGCACATCCATCTAAATGGATAGAGCACAGCCGGGTTATGTCGACTGGAAAACAGCCCAAAGGCAGAAACGGTGACAGCCATATGCAAAGAGCATTGCGCCAGTAAATTCAAGGTCTCTGGTTCCAAAGCAAGAGCAGAAGAAGTGAGGAATGTTTTCATGCCCCGTGAGTAAGATGGCAATCACTTAATTTCTCATGTAACTTAGCCTGGATAAGAGGATCTGCTGAATTAAAAAAAGCCTAAAGGCTTTCCTTACGAAAACGCAAACTGATCAGAAATGATTAGGCAATGAGTCAAGATTAAAGGGTTGCGTTCACAACGACTGGGTTTTGCAGTTGAACACAGCTGAGTGATTAACACCAAGTAACAGCGGCCCTGCGGTGGTTTTCATGAATGCCCACTAACGTGATAAGCCAATCACAGCCTCACCCTGTAACAAATCTCTCCTATTCAAGCACGGATGATTCTGCATGATTTACTGAATGTGGACGGGTCACTGGGGCTTTTCATCCGAATGTCTGTTCAGTGCATAGATTTGTTTTGCTGCATGTTGCTCCCTAATCACAAAATAACTATTACTGCATTAGTGTGTGTTTTGGGGGTGTGCGCGTGTTCATTTAAAATGACTTCCATGGCCTGTTGTCCATCCTTAGCACATGTTTCAGTCCCAGTAGAACTCTGTTAGCTCTATCACGCCCCTCCATGGGGCCCAGAGGTACTGGGGATGTAAAGTAATTAAACACCTTTTTCAGATCCAAACTACACAGCAACATTGACTAGGCTATCCAGTGGCGTGATAAACATAGGGAGCAGGTGTGTTTGGTGGACAGGATTTCCGTGTGTTAAGAGACACATTAGGAAAGTGATGTCTGCTGGCTTTCAGTTCCTCGATCAATTTCCTTTTACATACCTCAGATGTCACTGGTCACATGACGTGAGCTGTTTAATTTTATTGCTTATAGCCGAGAGGGATGTCTGTCATCATTCACAGGAAACTGGGTTTGTGTTACAGCGTCAAATCTGTCCCATCTAATAACACTAACGTAGAACCCACACATATATTGTTTGTGCGTGCCTGTAGAATAAGTGTTAGGATTCTGGGGTAATGTTAGGATAAGTGTTAGGATTCAGGGGTAATGTTAGGATAAGTGTTAGGATTCAGGGGTAAGGTTAGGATAAGTGTTAGGATTCTGGGGTAAGGTTAGGATAAGTGTTAGGATTCTGGGGTAAGGTTAGGACAAGTGTTAGGATTCTGGGGTAAGGTTAGGATAAGTGTTAGGATTCTGGGGTAAGGTTAGGATAAGTGTTAGGATTCTGGGGTAAGGTTAGGACAAGTGTTAGGATTCTGGGGTAAGGTTAGGATAAGTGTTAGGATTCTGGGGTAAGGTTAGGACAAGTGTTAGGATTCTGGGGTAAGGTTAGGATAAGTGTTAGGATTCTGGGGTAAGGTTAGAAAAAGTGTTAGGATTCTGGGGTAAGGTTAGGATAAGTGTTAGGATTCAGGGGTAAGGTTAGGACTAGGGTTATGGGTAAGGATTAAGTATTGAGTTATTTTAGGTCACAAGTATAGTAAAACCTGTGTGTGTGCCTGTGTGTGTGCCTGTGTGTGTGCCTGTGTGTGTGCCTGTGTGTGTGTGTATGAGTTTCTACACCCCTACCTGCAAATCCTTTTATGCCGTTTCTCGGTCCTCTCGTTATCCAGAGCTCGTAGGAACAGTGAGAAAGCCGCAAAAGACAATCAGGACAAAACCAAGAAGCGGCTGGAGAAAAAGGCAGCTTCCTCTACCAACCTCCTCACCAGATCTCCGAGTCTGGAGAGGTGAGTGACGGCCAGTGTGTTCAACCACCTAGACCAACTCTTAAACTCACGGTCACATCCCATTTTCCTATGGCTACAGAAACATGACACACTGCACCTAAGTGGTTGCTCACTATATCATAAAAAAGGTCCCTTTCTTCTACAGTAATAAAATTCCTTTCCCATGAAAATACTTGGGATCCGTGAGTTGGGCCAAAAATGTACTGTGATGTTTGGTCCCAGTGGTTAAAAGAGTGTCTTGGATATAATGTGGTCATTGTAATAGCTGTGGTTAGAAGACTCTCTGGGATATAATATTACCGTCTAATAGTTGTGGTTGTCTCTTCACTCACAGCCGAGCCAAGGATCTCATCTCCAGTGCAGGTAATTCATATCCAACCAACAGTGCACACTCCAGACTTTCTGTAATGCATTATTCAACCCGCTTGATTGATTAAAATGGCCGACAGACAGATACTGTGACTTCCTTTCATCACCCTGTTGTTTCAACAATCTTGCCCAACAATCTGCAGAGCTGTAGTGCAGCCATGAATTTGAAAAGGCTTCTAAGACTTGCCTTATTCCGTCAAAATGTGAGGCGTGATACGACCTAGGGAGAAAGTGTTGTTGGAGTACAATCTGTTATTAATCTGTTATAATCTGTTTTATTATGCCGGATTCTTTTGTTCCCGTGTGGTCAGCTGTGAATCAGCTGACGGTTGTATGACATTACACACCGTCCTCCCTCAGAGAACCGATAACGGACCTACGTTTGTACTGTTCAATAAATGTGTGTCGAGCTCTGTAATGTTCCCCCCAAATAAAAGCGTCCAGGCAACATATATTATTGTAAAAATGATGGAGCTAGAAAATATGGTTATTTCATGAGACCGATCCAATGCAGTTTCTCAACTACATAATGGGCCTCGACCCCAAAATAGAGTGATTTAGAGGTCATTGCCTCTTTAATTGTCTCGCAGTATTTACCAGTTTGACCGTAATGTTAGTTCAGTTAGTGCAAAATCAGTTTGTTGAACTGAACCTTTCATATATAAATACACACCACAAACAAGGGGTTTGCTCTGATGCCCAAATTGTGTTCCATGTGCTCAGGGGCGTGATAGTTCGCCATCTAATTGTGACATAGTTCAATGGACGATCCACTAGTCCGTGGGAGGGGGGGTTGCTCAGCCCAAACACACATGTCCCCACATTTCACAACCAATGCCACTCTGAAATTAGGCTTGTTGAGAAAGTGAAAAGGTGTGAAAGCATCTTAAATATCTGAGATCATTGCTGTGTGTGCGCAAGTGTCTTTAGGACTATGGAAGGAAATCAAGGGCTGGTTTTACAGACAGTTTAAGCCTGGATTAAAAAATCAAGCTCAATGGAGATTTGGATCATTTCAGTCCAGGGCTATGCTTAATCGTGAAACTGGCCCATAGAGTGAGAATTAAAAAGAGCATAAATTCCTAGCACAGTCAATAACAAGATGTTTCAGTGAAGTGTTTCATTAAAATATGTTTAGACAGGGTGAAATAACATTCCAAAATGTAAAGAACTTTAATATGCCCTTTGAGCTTTGTGAAAAAGACATCTGGGAAATTTAAGCCATTCAAGTTGAATAGACATTTTGGCCCACTTTTTGATGACACTAATGTCTCTAAATGTGTTTCCCATTCAGATAGAGCATTTTTAGTATGACACTTCTCTATGATGAAAATATCTATTTTCAAGTAATATAAAAAAAAAATCACTGGGCTATTAGACATATTTCAGTCCATTATGATTCTTCCCTATGCCTCAAAAATGCCTGGTCAGAAATCTCCCACTTTAAAAAGAAATGTTTCCAGGAGGAAACATGAAATTAAAACTCTAGGGGATCCCTGAGATGTTCTTTGAGTAACCCAGTGAAACCTGTTTGATTTCAGGGTATTCATTGATCACAGGACACGCTCAGGTTTTTATGAGGCAAAGAGGCAGCGTTTCCTGACGTTAGACACAAGACAGTCTTAGTTTAGACCGGGCCGCTCCCATTGGCCACTCCCATTGGCTGCTCCCATTGGCCGCTCCCATTGGCCGCTCCCATTGGCCGCTCCCTGGAAAGCCATCCATTGTGGTTAGCAGTGCTGCTGCTCCGCTGTAGAGCCTTCTGAAGGCAGGATGGATGGCCGTTGAAACGGAAGACAGATGGCAAATAAATCGTTTTTCTCTTACTGTGAATTATTCAGTTTTTCTCTGTCTCTCCGAGGGAGTCGTCTGCCAGTATTCAGCCAGAGTTAGGTCACCCAGAGCTGCCCCTCCTCAATCACAAGAGGACCGTAAAGTCTGAAACCAACATTTTCAGATAAGCAGTAATGGAGTTGAGCTCATTGAATCCTACCCAGTTTATCGTGTAGTGGGAAATGTGAATGGCGGTTGTGTGGATGGTCCACTCAATTATAAATCTGTCAAAAGCAGCCATTAAGCCGTTACGACAGCCCATGAGCTGCATGAAGTAGACCTTAGAGGAAATTACAAATTGTTCAAACAATGACTAATAACAAATATATACTAAAACAGGTTGTTACTATACATTCAACCTGCATGGACTTTCCCTCTCTTCCTTGTTCAAGCTGTAGGCCCTGCTTTGAGTTTTACAACCTCTTCATAGTGAAATAGACAAATGGGCCAAGACCCGTTTTGTACCAGAAACAGCCCACACCAGAACCATCCACAAATCGAACTGAGGCGCTCCCCCAACATTTCAAATTGAAATAACAGTCATCTAGGTGACCGACTCGGTTTTGGAAAGCCACCCCTCATTCGAACGGCTCTGAAACGGGTCCCTGAGGATCTGTAATGTCAGCACAGGATGTGCGAGGCTGGAATCAGATGTGATTTAGTGCTCCTAGGGTGCTGTGTTTATTTGTCCTCTCTGTCTCCTTTCTCTCCTCACAGGATCTTCTGGGTCCCGACGAGGAACCCAAGGTATGACGTTCTGCAGGGGTTATGTATTAACTGTTAGGTCATTCATCTACAAGTAGGCCAGGTTGTTATGGCTTGGGGTACATACATTCTAATGGTGTAGAACTAGAGGCAGAACCCTCTAGAATTCATTGGAACTGATCTGTGATTTTTGTAGTTCTAGGCAGGCTCTTTAAAGATGAGTGTGCCTGCATGACGTTGAGGATGTTTAGACCTTTTCCTCATTCCCTCACTGGCAGGTCAGTCCATCAAGATGTTCATCCGGGGTCGACCAATCACCATGTACGTCCCTTCCAACATCCAGAACTACGACGACCTGAAGATGGAGCCGCCAGTAGAGAAACTGGAACTTGACTGGGTGTATCCTTACCAAGTCCCACCCACAAGTCACCGACCGTCTGAGTAAAAGAAATATCATGTCACGCGTCATTAGGACGTTTGATATTCTATAGTGCTGTGTTTCTGGGATGAGAGCCATACAGTCCGTATTGCCCATCAGTCAGATAGAGAAAGGCACTCAAGCTCAGTAATGTCCTTGAGCCAAGCCATCATCTCCTCAGGTCAATTACTATTGAAGTCATGTCATGCATCAATCAAATCTTACGGGTGTAGCTGCGGATGAAATTGCTTTCGGGCTCAATTAATGATTAAGGCCGACAAACTAATGAGGTGCTTCAGCGATGTCACCTTGACTTGAGGCGCGTAGCTACGGTTACCGGGGGAGGGACTGCCGGGCGAACCTGTACATGTTGTCGTCGGGCGAGGCGGTGTACTTCATCGCCTGCGTGGTGGTGCTGTACCACATCAACAACCGCACGCAGCGCCACTACCGCAAACACACCGACTGTGTCCGCTGGTGAGTGAATCGGGCCCGGGGCTCTGCCCCAATCACCGCACAGCAACTGAACAGCGTCGACAGATTGCGATGTGTAATGACTACTGTGTGTGTGTGTGTGTGTGTGTGTGTGTGTGTGTGTGTGTGTGTGTTGACTCCAGTCTGACCATCCACCCAGACAAGGTGCGGGTGGCGTCGGGACAGACAGCTGGTGTGGACAAGGATGGAAAGGTGAGGGCCGTTCTTTGGCGTATTCCGGGGAATGTCACCTGGCAACGTAAAAAACCCTAACTATTTCCCCGTTCTTGCTGAGGTGTCTCTTTAAGTCACATCCATAGCAGAAATGACAGCATCGCACATATGTAAGGCCGTCCTCATCAATGCATGTCTGCTTTATCTGTGTCTGCATGTGTTGTCTCTTAGCCCCTGCAGCCTTACGTCCATATCTGGGACTCCTCCACTCTGACTACCTTACAGCAGATAGGACTAGGCACCTTTGAAAGAGGTGTTGGATCTGTGGCCTTCTCCTTCGCAGTGAGTGTTCATTCATACCGCTACCTCACACCCACACACAAGATGTCGCCGAGTTCCCTCTCTACATTCGGGAGGAGGCTCCGGGCTCGTGACCACAGCGTCATCTCCCCCACTCCCATGTGCCCCTCTTGCTTGTTCTCACTTCGGTTGTCACCTCCTGTGCTTGCAGGACGCCGGCGCCTTTCTCTGTGTGATCGATGACTCCAATGAACACATGCTGTCTGTTTGGGACTGCGCCAAAGGCACCAAGCATGCAGAGGTTAAGGTAAAGCAATGCACCATGACACAAACACACACACACACACACACACACACACACACATACAGCCAATGTACGCTGGCATGTGAGCACACTTTCAAGAACGCAAACATACCCGAGTCCGATTCATGTTGAACATTAGGCTTCATGCAGTAAAATACGGATAATCAATACCATTTACATTACACGGTTTCTTTGTGTCCCAGCAAAGAGTATTCCCATGTTCATAGATACCTGTGGATAAAGCCAAATGCTGCTGAAGCCGTCATCACATCACACAGATAATTTTTTTAATCCCTGAAAAGGAGGACCGTTTGCATAGAATGCCCGAAAAAATGGCTTCCACATTACCTCGTTCTGTCACAGGCTTTTGTCGCGAATATCTCAACTTCCCCGAGAGTAATTTCAGTGGCGTTTCCACGGCAACTGTGTAAATATTTTAGACTGAATTTCTCCGGTGTTGGGATATTAGGTGGGTGTATGCATGACCTCATTTCCCTTTTGGTCCTGCATTCCTTGTGGCACGCACGCTGAACATATATCTTCACCAAATCGATTTCACCTTACCCCCATTTGTCATGAATGTGCTGCTGATTGGAGAGTCTGTTTTCGCATCCCCGGTGAAATGTGGTAGCGCCAGCCGAGGGGGGGAGGCCAGCGTATTCAGCACACACAGAAGTATGAACTGGTTGAACGTATGTATTTATCATGCCCACATACCCTCACCCCCCTCTGGACGGTAATGGAGTAGTACGTAGCTTTTTTCAGACCGCGCAGCTGGAGAACATTGAAACTTTGGCGCAGAAGTGCCATGCCTTCATACAATCCAAACCGACTTCAGTCGGCACAATCACAGAAACACAGCTCCTGCGGCGCGCTCCGTGGCGGAAAGACGTGGCATTTGAATGAAAGATTTCCCTGAGAGTGATTGTCCTCCGTGTGTTTGTCAACCAGAGCACCAACGAGGCCGTGTTTGCCGTTGAGTTCAACCCCAGCGACAGCACCAACATCATCACCTGTGGCAAGTCCCACGTCTACTTCTGGACCCTAAGTGCCGGTTCCCTCACCAAGAAACAGGGGATCTTTGGGGTGAGTGAAGTCCCGAATAACTGCGGTTGATTGGCTAAGCATAGAAGGAATGCGGCCAATGGGCATCACAGGACTGCAGTTCCCTCAGACGGCACCTTATTATCTCCTTTATGTATTGCCGCTAGAGGTTATTAACCATGTGTGACCATTCTCTCCTCTGCCAGAAATACAAGAAACCCAAGTTCATCCAGTGCTTTGTGTTCAGCCTGACGGGGGACGTGCTGACCGGGGACTCCGAGGGGAACATTTTGACGTGGGGAAAGTCACCCGGCGACGTCAAGACCCTGGGCAAGGGAGCCAAGGGTTGGTGTCTCTTCTGAACAGAACCCAATATGGGACTAAGTTCTCCGTGTAAATGTAATGCAGTGTTTGAAACAGGAGTTAGAGTATTAATATATGTGGGGGAACCTGCCACAGACTTCGCGTACCATTGGACTGGGGTTTCCTCTGGCTCTCCTGGGTTCTTGCGTACAGTGCGTGAACGGGTGTGAAGACGTGGAGATACCATGGTATGGTGTCCCATGACGACTGTCACCCCACCTCCCATAGATGGGTGTATGGCCCAAACCAGAACCTCTCTGAGATGTCCAGCCTGCCCTGCACGCCATACTCTGTCACTTTGAATAGATACATTTCTTGAGCATTGCTGAGAGTTAATGATAGCCGATATTCCCCCAACTCTGCTGTGCGCAGACACGTTTTGAACCCTTGAAAGATGCTTTTGGGGTAGCGACCATACGGTGTATATTTCTTAATTTGGTTCTAGCAAATCACACGACAGGAGCAGCCCTGAATGAAGCCAGGATACACACGGAACAGTAAAGGGTTTGGGGAGGTGTGGTCTGGTGGGGTCTGGTGTGCTCCGGGAGACAACTGTTGGCGCGTCAGCCTCCTGCTCTGCGGTTTCCTGACCAAGGCCAAATTTGACGAGTTGAGACCTGAGACTAACGGCGTTCTCGTCCCATCTTCCTGTTGCAGAGACGTTTCAGATCATGCGCCAGACGCGAGCCCATGATGGCAGTGTGTTCACTCTCTGTATGCTGCACGGGGGGGCTCTTCTCAGCGGCGGGGGTAAAGACCGCAAGATAATCCGTTGGAGCGCTGACCTGGCGCCCGAGAGAGAGTGTGAGGTAAAACATTGTCTGTCTGGGGTCTGTCTGGGGTCTGTCTGTGTGTGTCTGTGTGTGTCTGTGGGTAATATGTATACAATTTGAATAACATCAACTTTTTCGAATTTCAGATTCCCGAAATGTTTGGCGCGGTCCGCTGCATTGCAGATGTAGATGGAGAAGAGTTGTTGGTTGGCACCACCCGAAATGCCATCCTGAGGGGCACTTTCTCGGACGGCTTTGTGGCCATATTGCAGGTAGGTTCACCTCACGGAGTGCCCGGCAGACGGAGCGGCTCGTGGCGGTGGAGGTCAGAGTGTGGGAGGTCAGAGGTTGTGCTATTCAGAGTGTGGGAAGGTGAGTTTCTGTTCCTCCGACTCCTATAGGGTCACGTGGACGAGATGTGGGGATTAGCAACGCACCCCTCGCAGGACGTCTTCCTGACCTGTGGACATGACCGTCTGGTGTGTGTGTGGAACACAGAGGAGCATAAATTGGACTGGTGCACCACATTGGAGGTACAGACACACACCCCCACACACACACACACACACACACACACACACACACACACAAACGTGCAGCGCGCCAAAACGTCAGCGCATTTGTACTGTTCACCCCATCAGTAGAGGTTTCAGGCCCGTGCAGACATGGAATGCTCATTTTCTTTTTATTTCCTGCAATGTCACCAGCTGTTTCGTGGTAACGACTGTTTGGTGATTTCAAAGTCCCTTAGTAAAACACCATATTCCACTTCTTTTTAAAATTTTTATTAAGCCAGGCTGAATTATTCACCACATTTTTTGCCACTCCTGCACGTAGAGACATGGGAACCCATGGTGATATGCTCGCTGTGTTTTTCAGGAGTACGGGCTCTGTGCAGATTTCTGTCCCAACGGGGATGTGGTGTCTGTGGGACTCAGCACAGGCAGGTAAGACTGACATACCAAAGCATCATGGTCCTGTCCCAAGACGCCTTCATGTGGACTGTAAAGTGCGCGATTCGCACGCGATCTCCAGCATTCAAAGTGTCAATCAGTGTCAATACTAGCCTGTTCAGTACAGCGTAGTTTGAGACATGAAACCCATGTACAACAGTACACAACTCCAAAGATTTGGCTGAATAGTTTTCGGGTGATTTCAAACCTCCGCACTGTGTGTCTGCCCCCCCCAATTTCCCGCTTCCTCCAATCCCCCTCTGTAACAGGTGGCTGGTCCTTGACCTGAAGACAAAAGAGGTGGTCTCAGACTACACCGACGGGAATGAACAGCTGTCCGTCATGAGATACTCCCCAGGTCAGCGTCAAAGCTCCTATCTCAATGTCTGAATTCCAGCCATGTGTCAATGATACAGTGCTGAGAGACTGAAAACCAGGATAGATTGCTTTTTTCCACTATTCATGTTCTACCGTCTGATTGGAATGTGTTTTCATTTCCCCTTTCAGATGGTAGCTTCCTGGCGGTGGGTTCCCATGACAACTTCATCTACATCTACACCGTCACTGAGAGTGGACGGCGCTACACCCGCTACGGAAAATGCAACGTAAATCGCAGGGAATTCTGGGATGTGTGGGACGGTTGTGGATTTATATACTTCAGCGACGAGTGGTTTATTCATAACGGACATTCGTGTCAAAGTGTTTGCGTGTTGTTACTGACATCTGTGAATTTCAGGGTCACTCCAGCTTCATCACCCACCTGGATTGGTCTAAAGATGGGAAGTATATCATGTCCAATTCGGGTGACTACGAAATCCTTTACTGTGAGTCCCTATCCAAACATGTAGACTGTATGTTTGTGCATGTTTGTGTAATAGGTCCCCTTTTCCTGAGGTCTGTTTACCCATTTCCTGCAGGGGATATTGCTGGAGGTTGCAAACTGTTGAGGAACCGCTACGAGAGCAAAGACCGAGAATGGGCGTCGTACACCTGTGTTTTGGGTTTCCACGTCATGGGTCAGAGTTGCAAAGGGGCTCACGGCTCTCTGTATTTCTCAGTTCTTTAGAGGTGGTCCAGTCATTAACATGTGTCCTGTGTTGTGTTGTTACCGTCTCACAGGGGTGTGGTTAGAGGGTTCAGACGGCACGGACATCAACGCCCTCTGCCGTTCCCACAGCGAGAGAATGGTGGCGGTGGCCGATGACTTCTGTAAAGTCCACCTCTTCCAGTACCCCTGCCCAAAACCCAAGGTCAGGGATGGTGCAAACAAATTTCCAACTGAACCAACTGTTTTTTCCGTTCTTACTCCTTGCCACAGGCGGCTAACCACGTCGACTGTGTTCTTTCACCCGTCAGGCCCCTAACCACAGTTACGAGGGCCACGGAAGTCACGTGACCAACGTACGCTTTACACACTGTGACAGTCACCTGCTCTCAATGGGTGGCAAGGACACCTGCATTCTCCAGTGGAGGGTCAAGAGGGGAGGGACGGGAGACGGCAGTGGGGACCGCCAACACCATGCGGCTTTGATCTCAACCAGCTCTCCGGAACCTTAAACCAGAAAATAGAACAAATAAAATGAATACAAGAAATACAGCTGTGTGGTGATAAAGGGGAGATTTTTACAGAGAGGGAGGGAGCGAGAGAGACGGTGTGTGGAAGAGGCAGATAGAGAAACAGAGAACAATCTAGAAAGATATTGGTACTGGCTGGCCCTTCTACTGCATAGATCAGTGCAAACATTGTAAGGTCTGCCCAGGACCTGTGGCATAGTGTTAGAGTCTGGTTCTCACAGTATCCAAGGTTTGAACCTGGACTCTGGGCCAAACGCAACATAGGCAACGCAGAACTGTCTTGCGCAATTTGGTTGTGTTATGTTTTTATATCGTCTGTATTGATTTATGGACGTCCATCCTCCATTTTGTATTAAAAATATCAAATTACAATGTGTATGAAATATTTCCAGTTAAAATTCAAACAATGCTACATATACCGAATACTTGTTGTTCATGTCAGGTGTGTGGTTGATTCTAGGGTTTCCAGGGTAACAGTCAGGGCTTTTTCTCTAAAGTTGTTAGGTTAAGGTTGGGAGAAGGGTTATCGGAGTTGCTAATTAGCTTAGGCTGTCAGTGTGAAGATTGGAAAACACCCTCTGGGTTGCTGAATGTCCACACTAATCCAGCCCACAGCTTTGTGTTTTTCCTTTCCTAAATAACATTCTGTAACATGTCATGCTAATTTCAGCGGCCCAGATGAATATGTAGCCAGCCTTAGTGATTTGAATTATGCAGGAATCTCGGTTCAAAAATTTAGTTTTTTTTTTTGTTATTTAGTTTTTTCTTTAACAGATATGAGCCACGTGATATAATAATGGAAATGTAAGAACATATGGGCACTGTTTACTTTTCAAATTCAGTGAATTTCTGTTGAATCTTTGTGAATTTCCTATCTCTGTGAATTCCTACATGCAATTGATGAAGGTCAGACTGCCTTTTTGACTGCTAATGGGAATATTTTTGAGAACATTCCAAAATATTTTATTTTGTTTACTTGTTTGTTTGTTTAACATGCAATCTTACAGTAATGTTGTTTTATGACAATCGTCTTCTCAGAAAAGTCCAAATATACATATTTCTGCTCTGTTGCAATCGCTATTAAAATGTACCTCCCTTTGTACTTCAGACAAACTAAGCAATGCAATGTAGTGACAATTTATCAAGTGCCTTTGAAATAAATAACAAATGTATTGACATTTTACATAATACCTTGAGTATTAGACTTCCTGAAACTTTTTCCTTTACTGTCCAATGTTTATTTGTTTTTATATCTTTATTTAATGTACTTTTTTGTGTCATGGTTTTCATTGTCTAGATATTTATATCAATAAACAATAACTAAAAATGATTGCGTATGATTTCATAGCATCTTTTTGCTTAAAGGGGCACCGTGTAGAATCCTGCCTTTCAAAAATAACACAACCTGTCTTTCCTTACTGATCCTGACTGGTGTGGTATTTTAAGTCCAGGGTGTTTTGATTGCCACGGATAGTACTGCAAGTGTCTAAGGCAAGTACAAGGAGATTGGAAGTCAATGCAAACTGATAGATGAGCCGAAAAGAAAGTTTAAATGGGGAATATTTCAGGAACTCGTATCAATTTTCTGGAAAAATATTCTCAACTCAGAACATCAACTGCAGATGTCTACTGGTTATTTTGGTTGTATTTATGCTACTTGTGCAGATAAACCTTACATATTACAGAATTTTTGGTATGCTAAACAAATGCTCACTAGGGAGCAGTGTTGTTCAAATAACAGCCATGGTGAGTTATGACATTCTGCTACTGTAACCACTGTGACTGAATCTAGAGGAAGTCTGATGGAAGGCTGTATACGTGTCTCTCATCACTGGTTTTATCCAGACTATCTACATTCCCAATGCATCAGTCAGGTGATCTATCTACACACTGACTTTACGGTTAATGGTGGTTACATTTTGACCATGTTCCACTCAATGAGAGAGATAAATAACCAGTCCCAAGACATTGACATTGAACTCTACCAAACCACATCAGTGGAGATAAGGCCCTTTGTGTTTACAATGGTGACAGTTGGAGCAATGCAATTGTTCCGTTAGGAAGAAGGCTATATTTGAGTGAGGAGTTAGGTTTGAGGGAAAACTTACAATTGAGGTTAGTGTTAGAATAGGGCTTACTTATATGTTCACGCATAAAGTATAGGTAACTGAGGCTGGGGTAAAGGTTAAGTGACACGGAACATATATTTTTTGGACCCACAGCGATAGATAATCAAAGGTGTGGGAATGTATTGAGTTGCCGAAGTTTTCCGATTCTAAATTACGTTATATTCCGAAGATGACGTTTTTGGACGGGGGGTGGCTGAGTGTGAGTGTGTGTGCGCGCGCGCGCGCGTTTGTGTATGTGTGTATGAACTGAGCGGAGGTGAAGAAGAGGAGGATGAAGCTGAGAGCGGAGGATGGGAGGAAGAGTGGAGTAAGAGACAGGCTAGCTATCAAGGGCTGTATATGCATGCCTGCAAGTGTGAATGCGTGAGTGAGTGAGTGAGGAAGAGGGAGGTCGTTATCGGACTGAAACAAAGACGCATTTTGGAACCCCGAAACATTGTAAAGGAAACTTTAAACTTTTACCCGCCAGAGCTTGGCTACTGTGCCGGGTCCCGGCTTTGTTTCGCGACGGGGGAGGTCTACAATAAATGCAGGGATAAAATAGCTTCAGATCGACAATTTTAAACGCAAGAGGGGAATCCCTTGGACGGTGTTTGTTGGGGGTAACGAGAGAATGGCGGCCAACATGTACCGTGTGGGAGGTAAGTCTTTTATTATTTTGAGGAAACCTCAAGTAAAGATATTATTAGCTAGCTATGCTAGGGTAGTTAGCTAGCTAGCTGATTTGTCTTCGCTAGCGAGTACTAGTTATTTCCGCGAAGCCTGGCTAACTAGCTAGCTAGCTAATGCTACCTAGCGTAGGTAGCTTGTTAGCAGGACATGTCAAATTAGAACCCTTTCGTAGCAAGCTGACTAGTTAGCTAGCTAGCTAGCTAGCTAGCTTGGTTATCTTTATCGTTATTATACGACTTGGTCAACTAAGTGTAATGTTAGCATAGTCAACCAAGTTCATATAACTAGCTACTCACTAACTACTTAGTAAGTTAGAACCAACACTTTAACTTAATAAAGTTAATACAACACATGCTATTACTTAACTAGGTAACATGCTAGTTTGCTTTGCTACGTGAACTAGCTCTACTGTACAATATTGTCATTATTTGGTTTGGCCAGCTAGCTTAATCTTTTAGCGGTGGTACTGTACTGTAGCAAGTTTGCCATCAGGAATTGCACGATAATGGATCGTACCTAGGAAGCTCCTGTAACGTTATTGAAACTATCCTAAACTTCAGACTGCTTTGCAAAGTGTACCATATTTTCAATGAATTGTTAACATGAGCATTTAGCCTAATTGTTTACCAAACTACTGTATGTTAGCAAGCTAACAACACGTCTGCATGTTAAAAAGCCGGTAAACGTGCGTTAGATCGCAAAAGGGCCAGAGCTAAGCCCGCTGTATTCTTCATCAATCCCCTGGGTGGACAGTATTATTTTACCATCAACATTTCGTTTCTATGACCTGGCTTTATGAGTGGTGGGGAAGTTTATTAGCGGTCTTCATTTGGTGCAACGTTTTTCTGATTCAGATATTTCCTGTCTGTCTTCACTTGAAGTCGATGTTTTGGTGAGTGCACGGCCACTGACTTAGCCAGGGAAATATACACGCACTCTCATACATTCTGGCAATTTTATTGTTGTGTAAGGTCCCACAAGAGCGTCTGTATTTAGGTCACGGCGATTAAACAGTACCTTGTCAAAAGATGCTGGCTTGTTTCTGCATAATACAATGTAAACATGCACTTGTACAAAATAGCCTTGCAGCTTGCATAGGACCACACGTCTTTTATCTGATTAAGTCATACCAGTAGATGACGCCTTGCAATACATTATTTATAATGATAATGAAAGCCTTATTTTACTGGCAACAGCTTAGACAGATTTAACCCGTGACTATCAAAGAAAAATGAATGCTCACACACTTTTTTCAGTCCACAGCTACGGTTGCAACATCATGCAGTTATTTCACCTCTGCAAAATGGACCACTACCGCACAGTGTTCCAGCGTTTTAATCCCCCCCCCAGATAGCTTGGCCTTGACTGTGCCTAAGATGGCACTGTTCTGCAGAGGGTAGTGTTGGCCCCCATTCGTACCCTTGTAGCAACTCTATAGAGCGTGACAAAATACTTATTAACCTGCGCCCTTATGTCCCGCTGGAGGGAACCTTTCCAGAGATCGTGCACACGAGGCAACCATTGGTGCAACTTGCTGTTCCAAAATTGTGAAAAGTGATGCTCTTGCCAGTTCTCGCTTCAGGAAATCCTGGCTAGTGTCTCCGAGTCGGCGCTGATCTCGCATCAGTTCTCCCTTGGTCCATTTCACCTCATCTGGGCTGCTGACCTGATCTATCTCCGCTCCTAATCAGTGACATTATATACATGGCTCCGGTCTAATGTGCTGCTTGTGGTTTCGCCCGAGTGTCTCTGAAGCTTGTCTGTGGTGAATTTTACTGTATGATCAAAAGCTACGCTCACTGTGATCTGCTATCTTTCCAAACATCATGCAGTTCTCTTCCTCCGTGTGGTAAAATATGTTCTTGTGACTAAACTGGACGTGTGCCACGGTTCTGTTGGTACCGTGGTGGCTGGCTGCACGGCTGACAGTTAGGTGGATTTAGGGTTTGAAATGAGCAAGACCACATATTACTCCTGTCCTCCATTAGCTGAATGTCCAGTTTAGGGCCCAGTTCTGTAGGGCAACAGGATGGTTGGGTGCCAGTGATGTGGATAAATGTAGTTCGTGGAGCGGTCTCAGAAGCTAACTCATTCCCGTGTTTCAGTTCAGTCTCTCAACAGCGACTGGCTATTTGTGGACCCACGGTAGTTTCCGGTGCTCGTCACGGATGGTTTGTAAACACACTAAACCCTGGGGGGCGATTGTGATCCAAAACCGGTAGAGCGCTCATTGCCATGCAGTGTAATTCATTGTAATACCAAAGCTACCTTTACGTGTAGAGTCGGACCAGCCTGTAAATTGTGTTGTCTCCTTATTTAATCGAAGTGCTCCCTAAATGCCGGTCGCTGTGTTGTGACCCCCCCTCCCCCCAGCATCTTGTGGCTGCGCCACAACCGCCCCGACACAGTAACCGCAACAGACAGCGAACGTGTTACCCTTCGTGGTATTACTTCTTCCCCAAAAAACAAACTGGTTCTTCAGAATTGTGCCGCCCACAAAATGGACCTCGGAGGACATCTGGTTAACGCTGACAAAAGCGTGCCTGTGCTGAAGTTGTCTTTTCATAAGGGCAGACTCTGATCCCGGTCTCCTTGTAAAAAGCCCCCCCCCCCCCCCGGGTCCGTTGATTGTCGAGGCGCCGCTCTAGCCTTTAGTCCCCGTGTCACTGATTCAACCATGCAGACAAGGATCCCCCGTAGCGTAACGTGAGAGAGGGCTTTCGTGTTTTTAATTTGTCCCACTGGGGCAAGGGCAGGCAGTTGAAAACACGCGGATGAATATGGAGGGAGAGGGATGAGTCGAGGGCGACCGTCTGATGCACAGCTCTGTTGAGCGTGGAACCAGGTCCCGTCCACCTCTGTGTCGATTATTACATAACTGTTGGAGGGGGGGGGGCATTTCTCCCTTGTCATGCACAGGGGTTTGTGTTAACCTACAGCATCTGGCTTCTCTCTGGGGTAGGTATTGTGAGGGATGTGCCCTGGCATGTGAATTATGTTATTATTTGTAGTCTTTTGTGTGTTGAATGGCGTTTCGGTTTGATCCAGCGGTCTGTCCATCAAGCCAAATTGTGTTTGGTGGATCTGTCAAACTAGGCCTCACCCTATGTGCTGATCACCAATCTTTGCAACAAATCCTCTGTAGCAACCCCAATGACCACTTGGTTAACTTGATCTTAGTTTGTCCTGGTAAATAAAACGGGCGTCTCTGCCAATCATATTCTTGGACCATCACTATGGCTACAAAAGGATTTCACAGCGTAGACCTACATTTTAGTTATCGGATGCTGTATCCCATGATTTAGTTTATCGGTGTCTGTTTGAAGTGAACTGTCTGTCCGGATATTGCTGGTTGGATGCATGCACTGCACTACGGAGTAAGAAAACGCGGCACTTTTGCCTTTAGTGCATCACCAAACTAGCTTGTTGTTTTTGTCCACGTGTGTGAAATTCAATGCTTTCTCACTTGGAGGGTGCCAACACTGTGCAGTTGAATGGATAACCTTAGCCACCATCCTCCAGAGGCTACGGAATATGCTACGGACATGAAGCCGTAGCGTCGACACGTAATATGGCCTGTGTCAAATCAAAGCCATTCTAACTAGCGGCGCGTGTATGTGAATTGGATCCGGTATCGTGATGCTTTTTTTCCCCGACTGTTTGCGGTTCTGTTCCCACAGGCCTTTTCAGCAGTGGCTGCATACAAATATTTTAACGTGAAGTAAGTGTTTTTCTGTTCTGGACATGCCACTTATCGAGCTCTGTGTTTTACGTTTTTTTGCTCTTTTAATTGTTTTGTTGATTTGAGTCGTGTGCGTGTGTCGGTAATCGGATCCACCAGTCAGTGTGTCTTAGATGTTGTTTATACCAGAAGCAGACCTTCTGGAAGTTACAGATCTGACATCCTCCTCTTGATAAGAGGTCTGTATATATAGGATGTTCAGGCATGTTAGGCCAACTGCTGTGGTTTGTTGTTCACCTGCAAAGTCGGCTGATTCGCCTCTTGTCTACCGCACCGTCGCCAGGCCAGTTGCCTCCGCTTGTGTCCGCCAAGGGATTTGGCCATTGCTCTGTGGCGCCCCTAGTGTTGTTCTGTTGAATGTGATGAGCCCAGGGGTCGGTGACCTTGACCCAGGGTGAACCGTCGATGGGCTGAGTTTAGCTTATTGAACCCACGTATTAAACAAACAAACAAATGCTGCTCACTTTGCAGCGTCTCATGTATGTGCGTGAAATTCCTCGACGTCGTGCCTCGGTCTGATTCGTGCTTGCGTGACCCCCTAGTCTAGCGTAGACTATAGCCTAGCAACAGCTTAGGATGGCTGAGTGGGAAAAATGGCTAATTTGTCTCTGAAATGGCAGACAAAAAGAGGGGATGTGT
Source organism: Esox niger (assembly GCA_016801105.1). NCBI lineage: Eukaryota > Metazoa > Chordata > Actinopteri > Esociformes > Esocidae > Esox > Esox niger. The sequence continues at coordinate 5,260 of JACXGJ010006373.1, read as the reverse complement.
TGTGCAAAGCCATTAGCTCTCACCACCACACAGCACCTGTGGGCTTTTTGGTGTATTGATTTTGCCCTGGTGAGAGCCTTTGTAAACGACGGTTGATGTTATAACTGCTATTAGTAATGGTGGCCTACTACTTCACTCATCAACACAAAGCACAAAGATTCCAACGGCCCCCAGAAAATGTTTTCCTTTGAACCTGACCTCGTCTGCGACTGTGACACGCGCTGAATTCCTAAGGTGACGACTGCTTTGATGCTATTCTTATGGCTTGTATATTTCTCTCACTTTCAGACTACGTGTACTTCGAGAATTCCTCCAGCAACCCCTACCTGATCCGCAGAATAGAAGAGCTTAACAAGGTTGGTTGGAAAATCCGTCCTTCACGTCTTCCCTGTCATTATGTGTATGTGTGTGTGTGTGTATATATATATATCGGCGTATAGATTAAAAATCTAAATTATACCACTGAGTTTAACCGGGCCATTTTAATGGTTGTCGTGTCTGACCTGATAGCCATCTGTTCCTATGACATGCCCGCACTAATGCGCGTGCGCACACTTCACACAGGATTGTGCTGTTGTTAGCCGGCAAAGGTTACTAAAGCAGTGACAAGATGTTGTCAGGAGGGCCATTACATAAGGTGGCTAGCTGTAGCTGTCGTGTTTCAGCGACAACACAGGCTCGTTTCCCAGTCAAGGGATTAAGCTCATTTATATAACACTCGGCGATTGAAGGGGCTGTGGCAAGCACCACTAGGAGAACTGTCTTCCCGGCGCTAATGGAGGTGGAGGAGACTGGTTAGGGGGAGTTATGTACTGGCTCGCAGAAGTATTCACCCCCTTGGTCTTTTCGTTTCGCCATGCTACGGCGTGGAACCAGAATGTACTTATTTAGGATTTTTTTTCACTGGTCAACACTGGAATAGTCCTTTATGTCAAAGGGAAAAATGTAGTCTATCATTCATTTTAAACAATTTAGCAAACATTAAACCTAAAACGAACTGATTGCAGAAGTGTTCATCCCCCTTTGGCTATGGCACATCTGAATGTGCTGTGGTGCAACGGTTATCTTTCGAAGTCAGGTGAGGAGTTGAGTTGAGTCCACCTGTACGCAATCAAGGTGTTTCACTGATTTCAGGATGAATTCATCTGTTTCTTAGAGGTCCCACATTTGGTTAACACAAATCCTAACAAAAACGTTGTCATGAATATGAGGGAACATTCAAGAGGTAAGATAAGAGAACATTTCCAAGGGCATTGAATATAACCCGGAGCATAGTAAAGTCCATCATTAAGAAGTGGAGAGAATATGGGACAACCAAGTCTTCATAGAACAGACTGTCCTCAGAAGTATCTGGAAGTGAAGGGCATCCCAGTCCACTAAGAGACCTGTGGCAACTCTAAATTACTTCTACAGCTCTAAGACTTCCACGGCCGAGCTGGGAGACCCTGTGGATACGGCTACAGTACCTAGGGTGCTTGACAAAATGGGCGAGTGGCAGGACGAAAATATCCCATCAGATCTCGACTACGGTTTGCCTGAAGGCATGCGGGAGATTCTGGGGTTTCATGAGACCAACGTGGAGCTTTTTGGCCTCAGCGTTAAGCGCTATGTTTGCTAGCCTGACCCCACGCATGGTCCTGGAAACACTGTCCGGGTGACGCGTTCTAGCGACGGCTTAGGGCTGTGGGAGGCTGCTTTGCGTTGAAGGCCTGGAGAGCAATATCTGCCTAGGCAAAATGGATGCCGCACGGTGCAGGGAAATTCGGTCCAGAAACCTGCTGATGTCTGCAAGAGGCTTGGGAGATGATTCATCTTCCTGTAGGACGATGACCCCAAACGTACAGTCGAAACCAATTGATCGAATCTGATTAGAGCTGAAAACTTCTGTTCTCCAAAAGTCTCAACTTTTTTGCCTCAAAGTGCCTCCACTAAATATTGACTTAAAGGGGTCTATACTTCTATACTACGCAATCAATTATTTTCTGTATCTATATTTATTTTAGAATTATCTGTAGATTTTAGTTTTTGCCTTTAATGGACCGTTTTTGTGTGGATGTGTGACAAAAACTCATTAAATTAATTTTGGTGTGTTGTTTTAACAAAATGATGAGAAGGTGTACGTTGAGTACATTTGCGAGCCACTGTTCCTGTTAACCCTGATAACAATCTATTGCCAATCTCTCGACCAGAGCCTCATTGAGGAAGTACGCTGTCTAGGGACTGTGCTGCTCCATATTGCCCTTGAATGAAAGTAGACAAGGAGCCAAAGTGTCAGACGTGGCCTCAGTTTGTCGTTTTTCTTTCTCCCTCTCTTCAGATCATGGTTAATCCAATGGTAATGGAGAGTCACATCAGCCCTTCGACACATACAGACCCATTTTTAAGTTCTAGTCGGTCCCTCCAGGATTCTGCATATTCCCGTTATATATATTTTTGGGTGGGGGTGGGGGATAAAGTGTGCATAGTATGTCCTATCTCAACACGTTTTCTGCATAGAGCATGTAGATCATCACATTGTTATAAAACTGACTGCAGTACCTGAAGATGACTGTCATTGTCGACCAATCGCTGCACTGCAGTTTTTGGCATGACACTTCAGTCATCCCCAATATGGGTTTTGTCGTCTCCTCCACGCTTATGTGACAGATAGGGACCAGAGTCACTGCATGTTGCCGAGAGGTAGTTGGTCATTGCCGCAACCAGCAGTTCAACCCGCAGAGCAGCAAAGTATCAATGGCTTCCTGGAGGGAATCTGTCCAGCGCATTCTCAATGCATTTGAAATTCAAAATGGCAGACTGTCCATTCATAGATGTGACACCTGTGAATGTCTACGAATGTGCCACGTCGTTCCAAGAACAATATGAGGAGATTGCAACCGTTGGAAGTTCCGCCCCAAAAGGTAATTGGACCACTGTTTTCACATTTCTCTCTCAGACAGCCAATGGAAACGTGGAAGCCAAGGTGGTATGTCTGTTCCGGAGGCGGGACATCTCGGGTAACCTCAACACTCTGGCCGACAGCAACGCACGTGAGTACAATGACCTGTGGGTCTCTATCTGTCAATATACTCATAATGTGTTCTAAACTGCTAAAAAAGAATCCCCAGTCAACGCACTCTTTAGACAATTTAAGGAGATGTTCCCAGAACGTCGTTCTGCTCAGAACGTGAAAGCAGGCTCACAGTTGAGCAAGAACTGCGTGAGACCACTCCACTTAGCTCTGCGCCAGAGTATTGCTGTGCAGTCTATGGACGGCGTGAGAGTATCGGCAAGCATTGTTGGATTAGACCAGCGTTTTCCAAATCCTCACAGTGCATGTCACCTCATCCAGGGATTGATGACAAGTTGACATGTTGAGTAAGGTGCACTGGTACTGGACTGCAGTGACAACTGAAGTACTTGCTGACTGGAGTTGTGGAAACACTAAACTAAATGTTTCCACAGTACCTGGTCCTTTGGTATCGACCACTTCAGTACCTCTTTATTATATGTCTACTGGGTGATCGTTAAAAACAGGTTGTGATCTCCCGCCACACTAACCCAAGTCTTTCTGTCTCACTCTCTGCCGGCATCTCTCTGCCAGTGAAGTTCTGCTCTTTACGATGACCAAACGGCAGCCGGTGTAGGGGTTAGGGTGCCGTTTGGGACGCCAGCTCTTTGTCCATCTTCGGCGCAACAGTCTGTGTTAAGGAGGGAGGGACATGGGAGGTTTCATGCATCATTGTGCTGTTCGACTGCGACTGTTTGTGGGAATGTTCACACAGGATTCATCATAATGGGGAAGGAAATCTGTTTTTTTCTAGTGTGAATTTCACTGCGTTTGGTGGTTGTACTGAGTAATCGTGGCTGGGTGTCGGTTTGAGTCTGTGTTTCTGTCACAGTCGAGGGCCATCCTCCCCTGATACAGTTGGAGCCATAGTTACAGACCCATTGAGGAAAGGGTAATGGCTGACTGGGTCTCTGTGATATTCAGGGCCTTCAGGAAGTAGACCGACCCCTTCACTTTCAAACTTCTAGATGTATTCTAAATCGAACGTTTAGATGTATTTCTTTATTTCAACTTAGAGTTAATTCAGAATGAAAAACATATTTCTTCCGCTGTCCATCTTTAAACAATACCCCACGATGTCAAAGTGAAAACACGTTTTTAGAAGGTCCGACAGCTTTGCCTCTGGTGTTCGAGGAGGAACAAATGGCGGGGGGGGGGTTTGGGGGAGCTGAAAACCTTGTGAAAGGGGTAGAGCGAGGTGAAAGAGGAAGGCAGAGAAGCAGGAGCCAAGGTAGTGAGGTGATGCTAATGACACACAGATGACCGAGAGCTCGGATTGGATACTAACACACACCCACACCCTTCTCTGTGATAACGCGGTGCTCAGCTTGCAGTGGCAGTACTCCAGCAGACAAAAGCCACTTAGATCCACACCTCAAAATGGAGGCATTGTCCATTATCCACCTGGAATGCCATCTCCTAGTGCCTATAACTACATATCATGTTAGTGAACGCAGGCTTATTTGCTGCTCTCTTTTGTGGATGCTTCCCCCCCCCCAGATGATTTCGGATAAATTGGTTGATTGGCTGAAGGTTGTGGTCTGCCAGGTCACCAGTGTGACATTTTGGGATCAGTTTATAAGTCTGATATACTATGGCAGTTGGCTTCATCCAGGCACTCGGTGTTGTGTTGTGCCTAAAAACAGCCTGTAGCGGTTGTGTGTTTTAATTTCAGTTCACCATTCATGCTTATCCCGCGCAACTTACAGTAGCAACTGTGGTCAAATGCCTTGCTCAAGGGGCGCAATGTCTTCCAGTTGGTTTGCTGATGTACCTGACGTACATCTACCTTTGTCACGTCCCAGGCTACGGGATGTCCCTGTAGGTTTCACAACACCACGGCCCCCGTATGGTACTAACCGCTTACGCTTGTTCAAGTGCAAAGGGGAGCCAAAGGCGAATCCTCTGGCTCTGCAGGGACAAAGGTCCAGGAGCTGGCCTGACCAGGAGGAGCTGGGGAGGGGGAGGGTCGCGGAGCTCTGCAGCGCCGCCACGTCACGGCGCCGGGTCTCTGTTTAACGCCTCGGCGGTGGATACGGTGCAGGGCGGCGCGGGTATCCCGTCCACACTCCCTGACGGGGATCCGCGGTTAAAGAGGACATACAGCGCGAGCCGTCCAACCGGCTGGAGGCGGTCTACTGAGCCGGCGTACGAACCCAGGGCCCAATCTAGCTCCGGCCTCCCTCAACACACACACACACACACACACAC
>JACXGJ010006372.1:0-34704 GCA_016801105.1 Esox niger | reverse complement strand
AGAGAGAGAGAGAGAGAGGACAGAGAGAGAGAGAGAGGACAGAGAGAGAGAGAGAGAGAGGACAGAGAGAGAGAGAGAGAGAGAGGACAGAGAGAGATGTAGGAGGAGCAGAGTGAATGATCTCACCAGGACAGTGAGCAGCAGAGCCTGGATCTTGGGGTCTGTGAGGACTTCCTCATCCAACAAGACGTTAGACTCTGACACAGACACTTTACGGAGGGTGTGGTGGGAGATTCTTTGGGTCGACTCTGAGATTGATGGGAGGAGAAAGTAGGCCAAACAACAGTGTCAACGCTCGTTGAAAACCCATTTATATGCATTAGTGATTCCTGGTAACACCTCCAACCAATGGAATGTCAGGCTTGGCTGGCTTGTGCAGCAGATGTAACACTGTAAGTATGGCCAGCAAATAAAACCCTATTGAAATGAGTAAACAGATATTTTTTTACACACTGTTCTTTAATGGCCCTCAATTTTACAAACAAGCACACAGAACACAAAACTGCTAATAGCATGAAACACCAATGGACATGTAGGGGAGGGGCCTGGAAGTGTTCCATCTAATCCAGCAGGTTCTTGTCTTCTAAGGACGGTCGACATCATTGTGATTATGAATGAAAGGGCATGCTAGTCCAGGGTTGTGTCAGGTTAACACAAATAGACATCGACCTGGACACTCACCGATTTCGTAATCGTTCTCCGCCACCCTCCTCATCTTTGGAGGCGTAGTGATGCCAGACTCCATTTCTGGCCTCTTTGGTGCTTTGCTGTCTGATATCAAGTGATCAAAACTCTTTCTAGTACCTGATGAGCAAGCAGAGAAAAGACAGACCATGTTAAACAAGCAGGAGGATATTGAAAGGTCAATTCACAATGTTCCTAAACAGTATATCTGCATGGATAGTCTCTACAGAAGCCTGAAAGACTTGCTATTTAGATCTACCATTCTGAAACTCCACTCGCAGAATGACTGACAGGCATCTTACCCAACAGTTTCTTAGTGTTGGCCTGGGAAGGCTGGCCCATGTCCAGGCTCATGGACTTGCGTGTGCGGGGGCTGACCTGGCCCACCGTGGGGTAATGGACCACCAGGTAACGCTCCGACACCTTGGGGGAGGTCCATGGCTGACTCTCCCGAAGGGTCCTGAACAGAGAGGGAGGGAGCAACAACCTTCTGAAAGGCGAGCGCTTAACGGCTGTTGTCTGCTAGACCTACACATCCCCTCAGCAGGGTTAGGCCGAACCCACGTGCACTCACTCACCTGCAGCCGGAGTCACTGTGATGCACAGAGTACGTGTCCATGGGAACGTTCTCCATGGTAACGTCTGAGAGGAGCAGGGACTTCCTGTGCTTGAGGCTGCAGCGACTGCGGACCTCCTCCGACACGGTGAGGAGTGCTACGAATGAACATGTCACTGCCGGGTGAGTTTGTCTTTCCTGACAAAAGCTGATGTGCTAATAAGGAACATATTACTAGGAAGGAACTGGAGCCGTGCCCATGGCTCCACGGGGAAGCTCTCCTAAACCCACCTGCCAGGTATGCCACGCTCTGGGTGTTCACCTCAAACTTGTCACAGTTGAGGTGTTTCCCCACGAGGGCCAGCAGAGTGTGGAGGATGCGGATGGTCCTGGCCACTGTGTTGGGCGACGGATGTCTGTATCCTGGACGGAGAGGTGGAGGGTTAGAGGCAGGTCTTGACTACGCCCGTGCTTCCACACGCCCCGCCCAGTTACCTTTCAACAGGTGGCCCACTAGTGCAAAGTTGAAGTTGGAGTTGAAGTTCAGGCCCACAAAGTGGTCCATCTGTTTACAGTGCCACTCCAGGGGCTTCCGGATCTCCATGAACACCTCCTCCGGACTCTAAAGGGAAGAACAACACCTGTGGCTAAATGGAAGACGACCGGGTGACCTGTTTTAACCGAGGACTGAGCTGACTGTTTCCGGAACACCGTCTTTTTGCATAAGTCTGTCTTAGATGGAGTGTGTCTGTGTGATTGGCACCTTGTCGTTGAACACCTTGAGGCTGTCCAGCGTGTGGAGGTTCTGCTCAAGCAGGGCAGTGCCGGCAGAGTACAGGCTGACCTCGTCCAGCTGGAGCACGGCCACGGCCACCCAGAACAGAGCTTTGTGCATGGGGGAGTCCTGGAGCAAACACACAGACAGTCACTCACCCTCAGCACAACACCCCAAGACAAAAAGCAAGTATACTTTAATTGAATCATTTTGGAACCACTCATGCTGTACTTTAGTACCCTAAATAGTATTAAAATAGAATTCAAGAACTATTTAAATAGGCACAACAGGAAAATGGCCCACTTATTTCATGCTTTGGTATACTTACAATACAGGATGCAAAACACATAGTACGCTTAAAAGATACACTAAAATAGATATATTTCAAATATATTTCAACCTTACGGGTTCCAAAATACACTTCCCGTATTCTGCTTTTGGGTTGGGGACACACAAGTGTGTCTTGTGGTGAACCGCCAATAAACACTCCCAGTCAGAGTGAGGCCACATCAACATTTACCATCTACAGTCCGTCAAGATTCACCACATATGGGCCAAAATAACTTCCTCAAACTTTCAGCTAATTCAACACATACGACTTCAGTCAGCCAGCATCAGACACGGTGCCAGAAAAGCTTCTTAGGGCTCGTTAGTTACTTCACTGGAACATTGAAAACTTCCATCTGTGAAGCCTTTTGAGCATACCTTGTTGAGGAGAGGCTGCAGCTTGGTGAGAGCGATGACTGTGGCCTCTATCAGCACCTGGCTGTTGTAATTATCAGGGCCCTTTAAACAGTTCTCCAGACCCTACGGACCGACAAGACAAGGCATCAGATACAGCTACAGCACCTTTCAACAGACAGACCACAATGAGACAAGATACTGCTCCAGCATTGACAACTGCACCCTACAAACATTAATCCAATACCTTCAAAGTTTCAACGAGAGTAACGACCTTTCAGAGTTTGTCACTTAAAATAAATAAATAAATAAAAGCAGAGGCCACGCAACCACTGTCACTTAAAGCAATTCAATATGGACAAGAGCGCTGCTGCTTTCTCTTTTTCTCTGACAAACATTGTTCTAGATTGCTAGTCATTCCGGAAGGGGTTTGTGAACAGGAAACAGACCCGGTCGATGCTGAGCAGGGGGCTGGCCTTGCTGAGGATCCTGATGATCTGTTTGATCTGACCGTGGGTCACCCTCTTACTGATGCAGCCAAACACCACCAGGGCTCTGGGCTGCAGGGACGGGTTGTACTGGAACGCAAACCTGCCAGCGGTGGGAGGAGAGAGACGGAGAGAGACGGACAGAGGGAGAGGGAGGGAGAGATGGAGGGATGGGGATGGACAGAGAGAGAGAGACAAAGGTGACGAGATGCAATGCACACATCATTCAAACACATTCCTTAAACAAGATTCAGTGGACAGTGCGGTTGGCATTGTCCAGTGTGATTCTTGTGGTGGCGTGTTGTTGCCATACCTCTGAGCCAGCTCTGTCCATTGGTCCAGCCACTTACAGGCAGGGATGTCCCTCATACAGGCCTGGTGAAAGAGAAGGAACTCAGTTTCAACATTCATACTAGACTTAAGTAGGAAACCAAGTACTGAAATTGGTCAGCGCTAATGAACAAAAGCAGTGTCAAGACGACTGACGTCGGTGGAGTGATCTCCTGACCTCCATGATCTCCAGGAGGGCCTCGGTGACTGTCTCCAGGGAGGAAAGGGCAAAGGTCTCCCTCTCGTAGGAGCCGGGGGAGAAGGAGCGGTCACGGTAGCTGGAGCGGAAGGCAATCACAGCCGCGGACTTGACCTTGCTGATGCCAAACAACAGGTAGAATTTGGGAAGGCTGAACTCAGTCAGACTCAGCCTCAGGACCTGTTTGGTCTCCTCTGAGGGGGAGAAACACACAGGGGAAAAGTTACCAACATGTGTCGGCAAAGGCTACGCATGAAAATGCCAGTCTGGTGGTCCAGGTTGCTCCGCCTCACCGCTGAAGTTGAGCTGTGAGCAGGTGCAGAGGGAGTGGATGATGTTGATGACCAGGCCGTGTGTGGACGCTCTGAGGGACAGGGGGCCGGTGGCCACCAGCAGGGTGACCACGTGGAACAGGTAGGGCAGGTGGGCGGCCACGTCCAGGGAGTTGTTGAAGGACAGCATGAGCATGTAGCGGGCCAGGATGGCGATGTCGTCCCACATCAAATGCTGCTCCAGGGTGGGCGTGGGGGACAGGCACGTCTTGTCGATGATCTTACACATGCGGATGATCACCTACAGGCACAGGCACAGGACAAAGGTCAGGTACGTAGCTCATGGCACGACTACATTTTCCATATCACTAAGCACCGGAGCATCCCGGTCCCAGCAGCTGGGATGGATTCACAGATGATGACCATAGAGATAGGATTAGCCAGTTGACCGCAACAACCTTGTTGTCGTCTGACGCAGCGCTTGGCATTCAGGCCTAATAGTTCTAGGCTAGTATCATCAGATTAGAAAGGGGTTTCCTCAGAGTCCTTCAGCGTGTCATAAGCCTTTCAGAAGTACTTTTGTGTATCCACAATACCATATATGGCTTATTGATGGAGTGCTGCAGAGATGGTGGTCCTTATGACAGTTTCTCCCATTTCTGCAGAGAACCTCTGAAGGACTCCCATTAACCTACAGACACCTTAATGGCATTCAAAGGACACAATGTGTATGGGCACTGTTTTGAGTGTCAGGACCAAAGGTCGAAACACTTAAATTATATATTTCACTTATACTCCCTAAAATGGCACAAATGTCTAAAAACAGGTTTTCCTTTGTTATTATGGAGTATTATGTGTAGATTGATGGCGAAGTGTATACACGTACAATTAATGATGAATGACGTCTATAAAACAATATTGGGAACGTGAAGGGGTCTGAATACATTCTGAAGGCACTGCATAGCAGAGTTCCAACATGATCCGAAAAATCTGAAAGGTTATATAGATATATTAAAACATTGTTAGGCATTTATGTTGAGAGGCAATACCATTTGGGCCACGAAATCACATGATCAACATGTTAAGATAGATTTTGGCTTCAGGGGCTATACAATTATTTGCATAGCCCCTGATATCTATGAAAAGCAAACATATGGAAATCATGTATTAATATGTAGAGGAGCTACTGATGTCCAGACTCAGAAAAAAACCTTTAGAATGTGAAGAGACAGGTGCAGTGGTCAACTCTGGTGTTTGTTTCTCACCTTACTAGACACCAGTTTGACATTCCCCGAGGCCAGAGCCACAGCCGTGTCGGCCATGACCTCAGCCTTGATGGAGCCCAGGCCTCCTGTAGCACTGGTCTTGATGAAGCTGTCCAGCACCACATCCAACAGGTCTGTAATCTACACAAGAGGAACAACCATAAACCCCTCTCCATTACATCTGATGATAACAACCACAACCAAGGTGCTGAGTCCAATATCTCTGTTCTCAGACAAATCTTACAGACACCGGGGAAGTACAACATTCAAAACGGCCTCAGCGTCTATTTCTGTCTCATCGTTTTCAGTCAGACCACAACCTCACTCGCTATAGTAATAAAAACAAAACAACTTTCAGTGGTGAACATTTTACAGGCCGACATGGAGACACTGAATAGCGCATGGTTTGATACAGAGATAAAATAATTTCTGAGAAGCACTCAGTCTTGCACATACCTCTCCGACCTGATTGAGGTGAACAAAAACAATAAAAAAATGTCTCTTTGATACAGTTGCAATATTAACAAAAAAGCAACACTCAACAAGTGAAGTGAGTCTTCACATGAACTTTTATGAAAAGATTATCACCATGAGAAATCAAATAACTGACTCCTAAAATAATTATAGTCAAAATTTCAGTTGTCCTGAACCTCCCTGACCAAGTGTCAATGGGGAAACAGATAATTGTTTATTCCATATGGCAAAATGTGCATTCTAAAGCCATAGATAGTCAGCTAGACCAGATTCCAACCAAATTACTTAAGGAGCTATTTACGGTGGTAGGTCAGCCAGTGTTAAACAGAATAAATGACTCCCTTTCCTCAGGAGGTGTACCAAACTCACAAAACATGGCGGAAATTAAGCCTCTTCTAAAAACATGGAATCTGGATCCAGACATTTTAAACAACTATAGGCCAATATCAAAACTCCCATTCCTCTCAAAAATCTTAGAAAAATGTGTTTCCCAACTACTGAATGCCTTCCTGAAGACATAACATTTATGAAATGCTCCAGTCCTGTTGCAGACTCCATCATAGCACTGTGACTGCACTCAAAGGTTCTGCATTCGTCCTGTTGCTTCCTGATCTTAGTGCTGCCTTTGACACTATTGATCAGTTCTCTTAGAAAAACTGTAAACCCATATTGGGCTAGGTGGACATGTTCTAGCCTGGTTTAAATCTTATTTATCTGAGAGATATCAGTTTGTATGTGTGGATGGTATATCCTGTGACAAATCAAAGGTAGGTTTTGGTGTTCCTCAAGGCTCTGTTCTGGGCCCATTATTGTTCTCACTATATATGCTGCCTCTTGGTGATGTAATCGGGAATCACAATGTCAATATTCACTGTTATGCTGATGACACAGTTATATATTGCTTTAGAAGCATGTGTTTCAGATATTAGGAAGTGGATGACAGATAACTTCTTGCTCTTAAACTCAAGAAGAACAAAAATGCTCGTTTTAGGACCAGGGAAACAAAGAGCTTTGTTGGCAGATCTCACTGTGAACCTCGACGGCAGATGGTCGTATCCCAAAAAACTGTATGAAATCTCAGCGTTACCCTTTACCCTGACCTCTCTGATGAACATATAAAATATATCTTAAGAGTTGCTTATTTTCATCTCTGAAACATTGCAAAAATCTGAATCTTTATCAAAAACCTATGCAGAAGACCAATCCATGTTTTTGTTACTTCAAGATAAGATAACTGCAATGCTAATTTTTCTGGTTACCCTAATAAATCAATAAATAAACTTAAATTAGTGCTGCACACGGCTGCTAAAATTTTAACTAGAACAAAAAACTGAACACATTCATTTTAACTAGAACACATTACTCCAGTACTAACCTCTTTACACTGGCTGTTAGGGTTAGGGCCGATTGAAATGATCCAGCCGTACATGCCTATATGTAACCTTAGATCGCAAGATGCAGGCCTTTTAATTGTACCTAAAATTTCTACACAGCCAGAGGCCGGGCCTTCTCTCATAGAGCGCCACTACTGTGGAATGATTTGCCAATTAAAGTTAGAAATGCCAACTCAGTGCAAACCTTCAGTGTCGGCTAAAGACTCATCTCTTCAGCCTGGTCTATGATTAAGTTTAGTCTGATTGGGGCCTCCCCAAGATAGGGCCACAGTGTCACTGGACCCCGTCTCAGCCCCAAGGTCTTATGCTGCTATATTGTTGTGCTGGAAGAGTAGGGTCAGTTCTCCTTCTCCACTATAAATCCTTGTAGATCTAAGGAATGCTTTTTATATTTCAAAATGTTTCCTAGGAGGACATGAGGTCTTGGCCCACACCTGCGGATTACCAGGCTTGACTCGTTGCTGTCCATGTCCATAGTCCTCCTGGTTGTGTCAAGACGATACCTGATGATTTCAGCTGCCTTTCTGTCCCTGTCCCTGTCCATCTGGTCATGTTTCCGATCTGAACTAGGTCCAGAGTCTATTAATTATTACAATTTGGACTTTTAATATCTTCACACGGCACAGCCAGAAGAGGACTGGTCACCCCTCTGAGCCTGGTTCCTCTCAAAGTTTCTTCCTAAATTTCGGCCTTCTTAGTTTTTCCTAGCCCCAGAATTTCATCACTACTGTTGTTTGCTCCTTGGGGTTAAGGCTGGGCGTTTGGTAAAAACCCTTTGTGACAACTGCTGATGTAAAAAGGGCTTCATAAAATAAATTTAATTGATTGACCTATTACATGGTGAACCGTGATTAATGAACGCTACAGCCATTTCCAAATGCATGGATCCAATGGGGCCTGATTAATGTGTACGAGGGCCAAGGAATAACATTTGCTTTACTGGTTGATCCTAGGGATCAGTAACATCCACTATACCAGTTGATCCCTGGGACCAGTAATATCTAATAAACCAGTTGATCCCTGGGATCAGTAATATCTACTATACTGGCTGATGCCTCGGCTAACACCCACGGAGAAAGACCCCCACCTGTCCCAGGCTGCCCCAGATCTTGGCCTGGATAGAGGGGTACATCTGCTTCTCGTTGATGGTCATGGTAATAAGCTTGTCCAAAATGGCAGTGACGCGCTGGCGTTTGGCGTCGTCATTGTGCTTACAGAACCGCACCAGGTTAAGCAGCCAGGGGGTCATGTACTCCAGACACAGGTGCTTCAACTCAATACCTACAACACATCAAAGAGGAATGTATTTGTGAGCACCAAACATCCTTAAAAGAACAGGAAAACAAAAAGACATTATGCCAGTCTTTATGAAGACATAGGCTATTTTCCAGTTGATGGGTTAGGGTAGAAGTTGCAGTGGGGTTAGAGGACAGGTTTGGTGTAAAGTTTATGTCGGGACTAGGTCGCCACGGCGAGGGTACTAGTGTTTACAGGAACAGAGATACTGACTCGATTTGCTGAATCCAGAGATACACTCCTCCAGGAACTCCAGGGTTAAATGTGGTTCATTGGCAGCCAGCGTCTTGCTGATGGACACTATGAAAAGGGTGTTGTTGGCAGGGATACACAGGCCTGAGGTCTCCAGCAACTGGCCCTCAATTTTCAAGTTGAAGGTGCAGGTTAAGGCACACAGCAGGTTGTAGGCAGCAGACCTGAATGCAGACCGAGACAAGAGGGAGGGTAACATCCTGAAGGACAACCTTCTCCTCACATAACCCCAACTAACAAATCACATTGGATTCATCTGACCTCAGGCTGGGGTCGGAGCTGCCCAGGTTAAGCAGGGCGATGTTGAGCAGCGTGCCCGGCACGTCTTTGGGCCTTATCTTGGTGTGCTGAGGTATGGAGTCGGGTTGGGACAGCTCCCAGCGCGTCCTGATGTGGATGATGGAGTGAACGATGGCCTCGCACTCCTGGTGCATGAAGGTGAGTGGTGTGCCCTGGTTGGCCATGGTCAGGGTGAACTGGTTCTCATCCACCAAGCAGATCTCCTCTATCTCCGAGGCGTAGTAGATGTCGTTGAGGAAGACCGATTGGCCCAGGACACGGGTGCGCTCTGCCGATGTCACCTGGACTGCAGTGGAGCCCACCTAAGGACGGACAACAGACACCGCTCGTTGTGAGGGAGCCACAAAAGATGACAACACCATTCAAAAGCGTGCAGTCGTTTAGGCTCCCAATTTCAAATCACATCTACACCCAGGGGACGAGGAGGATTTAGTCTGTCGGGACCGATTCGGTAATTCCTGTCCGTGCCAGTACATTTAAATTGTTTCCCAGTAAAAATATGATGCGCAGATATTGCGTGTTAAAATGGAGTGCAACCGTACCGACCTTGATTGAGACCTTGGTGTCCTTGTGGGCTAGTTTGAGGGCGTTGTGGAACACCTTGAGGTCTTCCTCCAGGGCCAGCGTGGCGGCAGGCAGCTTCTGCTGGTCAGGCTCCACGTGCTCCGCCAGCCGTGCTGGGGAGTCGATGAACAGCAGCTTTTTGCTTCCCTTCAGACCGGTCAGCAGCCTCTCGTGGTACTTGGTGTACTCCCTCACCCACGTGTTGCAGTTGTAGATGTAGATGGCCGCCACGTTCTCGTAGGCGAAGCCCGGGAACACCACGAACCACTTGGACAGGAAGTCGGTCTTGAATCGGTTGCTGGGTCCAGCATGGGTCAGGTCCACCACGATCTCATATGGCTTGGCATAGTAGGGCTTCAGGGTCAGCAACACATGGTAGATGAGGAGATCGCCATTGATCTGACCTGTCTTGAATCTGAGAGAGTAGAGGTGTGGAGACAGAGGGATGTCACAGAAGCCTGGCAAATTGTTACTGTAAATTCAATTGGGATGAGGGGACATCGTATCATGGTTTAACACTGACTAAATTGGAAAGTGACAGATCGTGTGAACTCAGTTATGAAGCAGACATTCTGTTATATTATGGGTTAATTTAATATCCTGATCAAGTAAGAAATCTGTGTGTAATCTACCAATATTAAATACTTATTAAACAGATAATATTTTTTTTAAAGAAACCAAAAAACACAACGTCTCCAAGACTAGGCAGTACGTGTCAACTTTCTCAAACCCTCACCTGTTTTCGGGTGTTAACACTTCTGCGTGACCAGGCTAAACCAGACAGTTACCACGCAACTTCAAATAAAGCAACAAAAGGGAAGTGAGATATGAACAGGAAACATGTCAGAAGTATGACTGTACTTACAGCTTGAGTTAAGTTTTCACCAGTCTCTTTTCTGTTTTCTATAAGTGGTCACACATATTATTGTTAATCTCTGTCTGGCATCTCTCCGATTGCGAAGTGCAACTATAACACAAATTGGTAAACTTAATCAAGGTAAGCCGTTTTTAATTAAGCTAAAACCAAGTTACTGTGATGAACTATTGGAAATAGTCAAGTTAAGGAGTCTCAGTAAGGAAAATAAACATTAGTGGGATTGTTTTTTTATGTCTAATATTTTATATGCTTACTAATAGATCCATCAGATTTTGTTCAGGATACTAAGAAATTACTGATTACCAGAGAGAAGTCTGGAGCAGAATGATGTTTACAGTCTATAGACAATAATTAGGGTTACAGTTTATATAGAGCAGAATGATGGTTACAGTCTATATAAAGAAGAAGAATGGTTACAGTATATATGGAGAAGAAAGATTGTTACAGTTTATTTCGAGCAGAATGAAGGTTACAGGCTATAAAGAGCAAAATGATGATTACAGCAGTTATAGAGCAGAATTATGAATACAGTATATAGGCAACAATCGATTTCCGATCAAAATTGCACAATAATTAGACTATTGCAACATTTTGAAAAATTTACAACTGGAAGGAAATATTTTTCTAGATTTTTAAAAGTACATTATTAAGATGACAAATGTATGATGGTTTCACCAATGTCAATCAAATTAATCAAGGTATTTAAAGTGTAAGATCATTGATTGGCATTAATAATCACTGTAACTCTAGATTTCTGATTGAAACACTGTATGATTGAAAGGCCGCAGTCCGTATGGAAACTCAGAGACCACAGAGGAACTCAATGTGTCACAAAAAGCAGAACTGAGATACTATTAATACTTACAAAATAAATATAAATTCACTCTGGAAATCTACACTGATACCAAAGCACACGTGTTTGATAGTGGTAGAGTGAAGTATAACAAATGATTTTGCCTAAAGCCTAGATAATAAAAAAGTACAAAGAACTCCGCTAGTGACAGGTTGTCCCACTTAGCTAATTTAACTGTAAGTGACACAATATAAAGAGCATCTAACTACTAGTGCGGAACGAAAAAGTTAAGTCAAAAATCTAGGTGAGCACCTGCAGTTCTTCCTCTTCTAAGCTGTGACTGATGGCTTTTGCTCTATTCTACACATAACTGTATTGGCATGGAGAAATATTTTATTATTTAACATTACAACCCATTAGGAAATTGTAAGTTACACCAAATTTTAAGTAAGTCACATCGAGTCTCTGACTTCTAGTTCCTCTGAGTGTTCATCAAAGAGGACCTAACTTGGTCCAGGCAAGCAGACTCGGCGGTAAAAACGGACCAAAAACATCTACACATCCTGAGATGTTTGGCATGTCTCTCAGACTGCATTATTGCCTGGTACAGCAGCTGGTCTGCCGCAAGGCCCCCCAGAGGTTGGTGAAGTCAGCAAAGCGTGTGCAAGGCTGCCATCTCCCTTCTGTGCAAGGCATCTACCATACAGCATGTCTTAGGAAAGCACAGAATAAAAGATCCCAGCCACCCAGGCTATAGTCTGTTCACACTGCTGCCGTCTGGCAGACGTTACCGGAGCATCAAGACACGCACTTCCAGACTCACAGGCCTTCCCCCAGACCATAAGGCTTCTCAACATGCAACATTTACCTATTGACTTAATATGCTATGATCACTTTCTATATGCATTCAATGTACATTAGCACATTTTTATGTATTTATGTTTAGGCACTATAACAGTGATATGTATTTTTCATATTTTCCAAATTGCCATTTCAAAATTATTTGGAATTGCTCCTAGTCTCTATTGGTATATTTTTTATTATTGCTTTATGTATTTCTTAACGCCTAGATGTCGCGTGCCATGTCACCAGAATTTCATTGTTCAGAATGACGCTATATAATTTGGTACATTTGATAAATGACATACTTGGGACTTTGACTAAAGAAGAAATTTAAAAAAAGTTTTTCTTTTTGATTGCATTTGAAAACTCTGTTCCCGTCACCTCCAGATCAATGGTTTGACAAATAAACAATCACACTCTATTTACAACAAGAAACCAGGCCAGCCTAGTTCAGCCGCCCTGCAATAAAAAGTGATAATTGTTGATGCCCACCATGGATTGGAACCCGGGTCTTCCACGTACGAGACAGTGACTTTAACCACCGAGCTATGCTGTATATCTGCCAAGAGGCATGTCAACGTTAGACAGTGACTTTAACCACCGAGCTATACTGTACATCTGCCAAGAGGCATGTCAACGTTAGACAGTGTCTTCAACCACCGAGCTATACTGTACATCTGCCGAGAGGCATGTCAACGTTAGACAGTGTCTTCAACCACCGAGCTATACTGTACATCTGCCGAGAGGCATGTCAACGTTAGATCATTAACATCACGCCAAGTTTCAATATGTCGTCAGACACCATGAAGCATTGTGTTAAACTGAGTTACGTTTCTTATTAAAATGTACCTCCACCACAAATATCAATGTACATCTTTTGCCACTGGCCATTTGAACAGTTAATTAGCCATTAGAGAATGCCACTGATACAGTAGCTATCAATATTGATGACAATAACTTTTTTGTCAAGTGAAAAGATTTGTGTAGCCAGTTGGTCTATCCTGAACAAATCCTAATATCCACCAGAACTATTTTATTTTAGACTAAAACCCGAAATGAGAATATAATCTCTGGAATTATTTCAAAAGGGGGTGGAATAGAACAGCGGTATAAATCTTTAAGACACTGGATTAATGAGCAGACCAACGACATCTCACACACACGCGCACGCACACGCACACACGCACACACCAAGTTGAATTCACAAATTAAACTCACTCTTATCTCCTCTTTCTCCACACAGAAATATGAACAGCTTACAGATCTCCTTCTTGCTGTACTGCGGAGTAGTTATGGGAACAGCAGCAGGTAATGAAGAGGATACTAATAAAACCATTAGCTCAACAACCAGTACAACAAAAACCAACAATCAAAAGGCAAATACGGACAATACAACGACAACCATCCAAACATTCAGCAGCAGCCAAACAAATAACGACGCACAACCCCCAACCACAAGCCCGGCGAACACCAAAGCAACCCACGGACCCAACACCACACCTCCAAAAACAAACCCAACCACCGCCAGAGCCAACCCCGACTGTCTGTTTGAGAAAAGGGAAGGTGGCATAGTGCTGCTGGTGATGGGTGGCCTGGTGGTCTTGTGTACGGTCCTGCTGGTGTGCACCTTGGCGCTGGCATGTCAGGTGTGCCACCTGAAACGCCATTACAGGAGCAGCGCTAGCAGCCGGTCAACCCGGAGCAACATAGACCTGGTGAGCGGTGCCGGACACTGGGGCACCAGCCAGAGAGCCAAGGAGAGGCCCGGCATCGATGTGGAACTTGTCGAGACCAGCCTGCTCATAGCCGACCTCAAGCACACACAGGATGGGGAGGGGCAAGCGACGGACAACCAGGGGAACGGAAAGGATACGACGGCCGAAGTCACACCCAAGACTGAGGACCAGGACGGAAGTACCAGCAATGGAGTGGTGGGACCTACCAAGGCCAGCTCCCCCAGCAAGCCGGAGGTCACCACAGCAACCTCCACCACCTCTGATGACGTGGCTGTGGTGGTGGGTTGACTGCCCTCTCGTGGTGACCCCTCTGAGACTGGCCCGGAAACGAGATCAAACAACTGGGAAGACTCTCCACACCACAAAAATACGAGGAAAATAGTTCATACAAAATGCATTTATTGGTATGCTTTAAAGAGACTCTGCTTTTAGTATCACTTTAAATAGCCTTGTATATTATGCTTGAATCCACAAACTCCGTTGTCAAAAGTTGGGAAATAATTTCCAGCACTTTAAGGTGCAGAAATCTTAAAATAAATATTACAAGATAGAACAAACCCACCAGACACCAAACTACGGTATCAAGTGCAGTTAAGCTGTAGTATTTAAATGTCTACTTTTAAAAATCACCTCCAGGACTGTTCTTGCAATGTTTGACTACAATACAACGTTGCTCCCTTGGCCTTTATACTAAGGAAGCGTTCCAATGTTTCTATTCCAGCTCCATCCGCCCTTGTGTCACTAAGCCATTGTATACAACAATAAAGAATTAGGACACGTCGTCTAGTGCTTCCTGAGTGCTTGTGTTGTGTGAGAGAGCATGTGGATCTACAGGAAAGAGTGAGACTGGCCAGTAGTAAGCAGAGCAAGTCTGTCTCTTTGCTGGACGGTGACACTGGGCTCAGACAGAATGGAACAGACAACAAAGCAAGGCTGATGACTGTTGATCGGACGGATGTTCTATGTCGATCCTCTCTCTCTCTCTCTCTCTCTCTCTCTCTCATTGATTAGAGGACAGTTCTAAAACCTTTCATATTATTTTTTTAAATGTTACTCTATAGCACTGACATTTGCCAGGAGTACAGTGACAAGGGTGACCAAGGATCCTATTGTCACCTTAGCAGAGCTTCAGATTCACAGCAGAGATGGAAGAACCTGACACAATGACAATCACCTCTGCAGCATTCCATCCATCAGGCATTCATGTTACCTTGGCTAGACAGAAAACATTCCTCAGTAACAGGCATATCAGATGCTGCCTGGAGGACTATGAGAACATGAGGAAAAGATTCTCTGGTTTAATAAGACCAGAATTTATTAGACATGAATGCCAAATGTTACATAGGGTTGTAGCGGGGATTATTAAGGAAAGCAAATGATTGGATTCTTTGTTTGCGCTCCAAGCCGGTATTTACCCTGCCGATAGATAGAGTAAAAGAAGGTTCCCCAAATATTGAACTGGCCCACCCCCCCCCACTATAACGTTAACTATCACAAACCTCATACAGTAATAGGTTAGATGATAACACTTCCCCAATCAAATAAACCGCTCATAAAAAACAAAAACGTTGCATTAAATTAAATTAGGTATAGGACACAGTAAGATATAAAGCATAGTAATGGTCTTGAGGTATGAGCACTGCAAGTTTCCCGAAGTCTCTAGGCCAATATGATCATTATTTACCCCCAATACATTCAATACAATTAAAGTCATTACCCAAAAAGATCCCCCACTATCAAATTTCATCAACATGGATACAAATTAATTCCAATCATAAATCAGTCATCCCAGAGCTTCCAATAAAATACACTGCAGTACTTGTTTGCCACAGTTTGACCCGTCTAGAAGACCTATTCAGTTTTGGGGTCCTAACTGTATGTGTAGTAGCGTTGTTAGGCCTGGGCGTCTGGGGCTATAGCCCCCGGATCTTTTATGAATAGCCCTGGATCTCAAATTGACCCAAAAAAATGAAATAGCCCTTGATCGCTTCATCTATAATTCCGATCACACATTTTGACAATGTAGACATGTAGGCCGCTAGCGTGCAGATTGAAACTGTCCACATGTACATTCAAAACCATGTACGTTCTGTCCCAGGTGGGGCGGGTGGGTGGGCTAAGCCCCGAATGTATTGTGATCCTAGCGACCCCTCTGGGTATGTGTATCAAACTCTGAAAAAGGACCGAACGACAGAGGGAGAAGAGCGCGAGCCTACTCTGACTGGCTGTAGGGTTGTTTGCCCCCATTATCCTGATCTTCCGTCGCTAGTTTGATTGTTTCTTTGTTCTCTGGACACCAATCTACTTTTGTAGCACACACAGCAACAGTCAACATTTGATTTCTCTAATTCCCCCATAAATCTGATCAGCTGGTGATAATTTACATGTATGTTCTTAACAAAACAGTGCCACAGCAGAGAACAGGACCTCAGATTGGAGCAAACATTCATCTTTCAACACAGTAACAACCAGAGTTTGTCAAGGTCCATGAAAATGTGAGAAGTCCTAAAGATCACAGCTCAGCAGTGACCCTTCGCAAGTCTGAGCTTAAACGTGAGGAGTCCTAAAGATCACAGCTCAGCAGTGACCCTTTGCCAATCTGAGCTTGAACGTGAGGACGATGCTTCGCCTGCTGACAAACATGCTTCTTCGACGGACTCAATAAAGGGCGTGAATACATCTACATTAGCTATTTCAGGTTTAAATTTCAGCGAATTGGCAGGCATTTCAGAAAAAGTCTTCCACTTTGTCGTTATCAGGTATTGTGCGTAGATTGAGGGCAACATTTATTTGGATCAAATTCTAATTTAAATGGGCAGAACATGATGGACTCTGAATACCTTAAAAAGCCACCGTGCCCTAGATCTACAGCAACAGAAGTAGGCCTACAGGAGGAAGATATTACAGAATCAGTTCTATTCCATGGTGCAGCCTGTCAGCCAGGTCCACAGACAAAGAGGATGATGTTGGGAAAGAGAGGACATTCCCTTGAATGAGTGAAGTCAGCAGCTCCCCCCACCATCTCCCCCGTCATCAGTAGCTCTGGGCTGCTCTACCCAGCATCCCTTTACTCTCCTACAGCCCCCCCACCCCCCAACCCCCTCACTCTACCCCTTCACAGTCCCTCCCTAACACACTCTGCTGTAAATCCAGATCCTGCAGTGGCTGCTCAAGCAGTAGGAGCTTATGTCGTCTAATGCTACCTGCCTCACTGGAGCTTCAGGTTAGTCTAAGACACAGAAACTACTCGCCAGCCAGGGAAGTGAGAGAGGGACCTGGGGGGGAACAGAACAGCCACGGATTGTAGACAGGGAAAAGCCAGAGAGCGTAAAAAGCAGTGAACGCGAGAAAGAAATTAAACCCAGGAAAATCCCTGTTCAGCAAAGCAGGAGCTCCACCACTGTTTCAGGAGACAAAGAAAGGAGAGCAGCCTGGGCTGAGGACCTCAGGAGTGGAAAGAAGTAACTGGAATGCAAAGATGAGGAAGAGGTGAGTGCCTCTACTTTCTTTTACACACATTTAAGAACACAAACACACACAAACCGAATAAAAAGAGCTAAAACATCTATGCACACACAGACAAAATGATGGTGCTTCAGTAACGTAATCTATGCACAGCTCAGTATATTATCTTTCTGCCTGCGCATTCCTTGGGACTAGCCAGTATCAGGACTAAAATCATCCCTCTATTCAGGCACTTAAAGTAAGATCGACTCCCTGCTCAATAGCTGACAGTCACAGCCTGGGCTGTATATCGAACAGGCTAACTAACATCAGTGGAATGGGACAGCTGGGAATTCCCACCTCTAGTGATATACAACCTCTTCTAAAAAAAGGTATCCCCTGCAGACTATTAACTCCAACCAATCATAGCAAACTACAAGCCCTTCTACTCAAAGCTTCACACTGGCCAGTAGTGGGCTACCGGGTAGGCTGCTAGCGTCAGAACGAAAACCGTTTAAAGGCCCCTCCCATTATTGTGAGAATTTCTGCAGCGTGGTCACGGAGAATACCGCTACAAACACTGCCTGTTAACTAAACCAGCAGAACTGTGTGGATATCACACATATTTGCACAGTGCGTGAACAGCAGCAAAGTGCCAAATGTTCAGCAGTGTCTGTAGTCGAGGGTAAGTGTTCCTGTGCTGAGGCTGGAGCAGAACAGGGGCAGAATGAGAACCGTGGATCTGTAGTCTGATCGGCACAGCTCACTGCAGTAACGCAGCCTCTCCTCCAACGTCAGCGCACACACTATGTAGTAGTATCAGCGCAAACCTGCATTAGTTCGCACTGATACTTTGTCTGGTAGCAATGTGGAATACACGGTTTCACCACCAGGTGCTGCCCCGTTCCTGTGTAATCGTAGCTAAAATGGTGCCCTTTTATGACCCAGTGTCTCCCCTGTGTTTCAAGGCGTGTCCTTCTGATGCCCAACTGTGTGGTTCTCCTATGGCTGTCCACCCTGCTGGGTCTCCAGGCCCTGTCTGCCTGTCCCCCCATGTGCACCTGCAACCGCAGCCTCAGGGAGGTGGACTGTTCCTGGAGGGGCCTGAAGACGCTGCCCCTGGGCCTGCTGCACAACCTGCACTCCCTGAACCTGTCCCATAACCGCTTCCAAGACCTGGATGGCCAGCTGAGCACCTTCGCCCACCTGCGTACCCTGGACGTGTCCCACAACCGGCTGGTCCGCCTGCCCTCCGCCCTGCCCAGGGCCTTGTGGGAGCTCCACGCATCCGCCAATCGCATCCGCCAGCTGGATAAAAATGACACGGCCTACCAGTGGAACCTGCGTGTCCTGGACCTGTCCGACAACAGGCTGGAGCGGGCCGTGTTCATCAACAACACCCTGGCGAGCCTGCGCTTGCTAAACCTCAGCCACAACCACTTCTGGACCGTGCCCACCAACATGCCCGCTGGCCTGGAGACTGTGGACCTGTCCCACAACTACCTGGTGCAGATGCTGCCAGGCACTCTGAACCGGCTGCCCAGGTTGACCACGTTCTACCTGCACTCTAACCGCTTCTCCTCCGTGGGTCCCGGGCTCTTCAGCCGGCTGGGCAGCTTGAGGCTGCTCACGCTGGGGGAGAACCTCTGGGCCTGCGAGAACCAGGCCAACATCAGCCACCTGCTGGACTGGCTCCAGCACACCTCCGCCCGGGTGCTGGGTTGCCCGTGCCACACACGGCACGTCTGTGGAGAGCACAACCCGACCAAGACCGGAGGGTGGCACTTTGCCTCGTACACCCAGCCTCCGCTGGCCGCTGGTACTCCGGGGGAGTCGAGCCATCCCCCCCTCCAGGAGGTCCTAACCCGGTGGCCTTGGTACCTATCGGAGTCTGCCTTCCTAAACACCCAGTTCCACACCAGGAGAGCCCTGCGTCCCCCGAGTGACCCAGAAGACCAGCACCTCTACACGGATCACAACCCGTTCACCTCCACACCTCAGGATGTCTCCAACCGGGCCACAGGCAGGTCCGACACCGATAGCAGCGCGTCCACCGCAGACGATCCCGTCCTGATAGACAAAGTGTTCAATACGGACCGCTTCAACACCACAGACATGGCCTTCACCACCGTCCACTCCACCACGGTCACCAGGAGAACGGCCACTCTCCGCACCAGGAGCGTCAAGTGGCCAAAACAGGGCGGCGCCCCGGTCCGTAACACCAGCCCCCCCAGTGGCTGGACAGCAATCCCCGCTCTGCTGAACCTGTGGCTTTTCATGACTCTCACCCTGAACATACTTGCTGGAGTTGAGGACAACGAGGTGTTACTAAGCCCACTTTTCTTCCTATTTTAAAAATTGCGCCAGACAGCTATGGACACTTCTCTGCATTACTTTGACCAACATACAACATTCACAGGCAACATAACAACACGTACAGGCACCGACCGGGCCTTCAAGAAGCCATACTTGGACGAGGAGAAAATGCTTTAGTACTTGCCATCTGCTTCATAACCATTTTCATAATTGACGCTGTAACACTACTTTAACAACACACCCTTCACCTGTGAGATGTGTCTGCCTGTTTCTGAATAATAAACGGCACCTTTTCACAACAATCCAGAGGCTTCGACATTCACTCAGCAGCAGGTGGCACCAGAGTTCATGTTTAGGTTTCCGACTAGCCCCACGGCCGTTCTATATTATTCAGTCATGAGGGAGAGGGCTGCAGATGTTTGCCTGGGGGGGGAGGGATGCGCACATGGAATACAGATAGAGGCAAGGAAACAACATTGTGAATTTGGATAAGCGAAAACAGTCCCGTCCCCTAAAATGTGATCTACCAATGAACACCTGCAATGATGTCAGGCATTATAAAATATCTCCTAGGCGATGTGCTCTAGGAGAACCACTTCAGCAGAGAGGGGTGACATCATAACAGCAGGTAAGTAGCAGAGATCTTTAAATGGCCCTGGTCCTACTGTTGGTTTAACTGGTGAGATGTTGACTGAGATCAATTTACTGGTATACCAAGCGAATCTGTTCAGAGAGAACTTAAAAATATATATAATGACTTAAAAGCAATATGGCTTGACACGGTTTATGACAAGTTGACAATAGACTTAAAGAGTACAATATATGTAATTGGACCTAGCATGCTTGGTGACTGTGGCATGTGGATTCTCATTTTCAGGAGAGCTTGGCAATCGGACTAAAAACATATGCAGCATTCCTGTGGAGTTGATATGAAAATACTTCTGACGTCCAGTTACTTTCGTGCTCAACAAGGTATTGGGATGTTGATGATCATAAACCTTGCTGCTGTCGGCAACAACAGAAAAACCATTGGTAATGCTGTAATGAATTCCTATAATATTCATATAGCCAATTATTCTGAATAAAAGTGTCATGGCGAAATGAGCAGACCATTGTGAATTACTGTTGAGACGTGACAGGGCTTACCGTCTGGTAACGTAATAGAACACAGGGTTTCCGTTCTTGGAGGTGCCAGCCTGGTAGAAGATGTTGAGGGTCTTCAGGGCTTTGAACTCTTCTTTCTCATGTACCTGATGTCTGAGGTGGCAAGAACAAAAATGAAACACTATCAGAGTACTGTTGAAACAACCTCTACCTCAGATCTGGATCTCAGTTTTGTGAGAGTATTGTGCTTTTGAGACAGTGCGGTTAGAGACACTGCGCATCCCTCAGGACTTACAAGAATATGTTGAGTTTTGCACAGCCAAGTGAATGAACAGAATTAGGGGTGTTTATAACCGGCTGGGTGGTGTTCATAACAGGTGTGAGGGTGTTCATAACCTACTTATAGGGGGAACCTGATTAGCCAGGACAAACAGAAAGGTAAACTTGTTATCTAACCTGTTTTCCTAGGCTATAACAATGCCAATGAAAATAAAAGATGTCTGGTTCTAATCTCCATAATTCTGTACCTAAACAATCATGAATAAAAAAGTTCTTAGCATACTAACTTGATCAAATAACAGTAAAATAAATAAATAAAATATTAAGAAGAGACTTGCTTGGGCCAAGAAACATGAGAAATATACATTAGCCAGACAGAAATCTGTCTTTTGATCTCTGCATGTGTGGTTCCCACTGAAAAGCATGGAGGAGGTGTGATAGCAAGCAGGGGCTTTGCTGGGTGACACCAGCTGTGATTCACAGCACTGGAGAAAATGAAGAGACCACTGCACCAAATTCTTTGAAAAGGAAATATTTGAGTGAGGATCAGAAGCTTTCAATTTGCAGTGGTATCTAAAGTTTAACCCTACTGTTTTTAACTTAATACCTTCTTTTTCAACATTTTTGGAAAGGAAACAAAAAGGTGGTGGTCCCTTAAAACTATCCAATTTCAGCTTTATGAACGCGGCATTTGCAAACAAATTCCGAAAGAAACTTGCCTCACAGAAATTACTTATCAAGCACATCAGAATTTAGATATTTGTAGAGGAAGACTAGTCAGTAAATTTTAATATAAACCAAATCTTATCATATAAAAGAATCCCACAAATAAATGGGTTTATGTTTTCTGTCATAAGAAGGATGTTGGTATCTTCCAAACCAAACAGTATTGGTCCCGTTTCCATGAAACACAGCATGTCAGAAGGATAGTTTGGTGTAAAATAATTCCACTGCCACCACCTGTCTGTTGTCTTTTGTTAATCTTTTATGTTTGAGGCTAATTCTGTGTAGTCTTCTCTACATCACTGACCTTTGCTGATAACTCATTAATTGAATAGAACACATTTACTACTATGTGATTGTTTCACCTAGTGCTTTTAAATTACTAACATGTAAGGTGTCCACAGATACACTAACAGAAGAGTTGTGAATATCACCTGCCCGGAAACATGTGTTATTACACTTGATAAATAATTACAGGAAAAAGACTCCACCTTCAGCTAAGGGAGCACGGCTGGCCAACTCTATGATTAACTGGTTAAGACACGCACAGAGAACTGCTCTCTCGGGCCAGCCTGTATCCATCCATGCAGCAAAGCGCACTGAACTACTTCCAACGTTCAACACATTGTTTGAATTATACATTGCGTAAACCCTTAATAAAAGCTAGCTTGGCATGGAAAGTTTGCATATAATCCTTTACTCAGAATAATAAGTCTACAGTAAATATTTGTTTGAAATGGAAAACATTACAGACGTGACACGGCCTCTCCAAATCTGAGTTCCATGTTTAGTTCATTATATCATTCAATGCTAGCACCCGATGAACAATAAGATGTCTCATTAGCCATCCATCTTGGTTAAAAACAGACAGTACTAACACCAGTCCAGCCATTTCAAAGCCATTCCAAAAGCTAATAAACCTGGTATACTGAAGTCATATTTTGAGATTTTATGTCCTAATTTGCTGTATCAATAACTTAATATTAGGAAAATAAAAAGGGCATATTAATGTATGTACATCAAAATGCATTAACTGCCGATAAATATGAAACTAGTTTTAATTAGGAAATAACATATTTATTTTGATGGTCAGATGTCAGATTTCAGATCAACCTCACGGCAGAACTTCGGAAAAGTGTCCACTCCTACAAGATGTGTGACAGTGACAGATGATCAGTAGTTACTTGACAGGTACCTAGTCATAAACTCTTCAAACTTGGAACTGGTGAGGTTGAGGCTGGACCAGTGTGTGTCGGCCACAGGTTTGTGCTCTGGGGGCCCTAGGTAGGCCAGGAGGGTGGCCATCTTGTCAAACGGCCGTCTCCCAACAGCTTTGTGGTCCCTAAAGATGAAGGAAGTGGTTAGCACTAGGTTTAAAGGTTAACCAGTAGCCTACTCTCCGATGCACATATTTAAGCGGGTATTATGGTTCCAAACCGAATTCAGTGACAATGGATTCATCAGATAACTGTAATCAAATTAAGTTAATGCAAATCTCCTTCCCTAAAAACATCTCATTCTGCTAATTCACCTGTTGCTGGAGAGATACTGCCCAATTTTTTCCTGATTGTTCCAAAGCAGACGATGCAGAGCAAGAACGTTTCCATCGCTGATAAAGGACAGGCTGTGGTTGACCGAGTCACTGGCAGGGCAGTCTGACGCAATGTCCAGGAAAAACCTACATTCAAATCATCATCAAACATGTCTCAACATTAGCAATGCTCATAAAGCACGTCGTTTTACAACTAAAATACCAGAAGGACCAGAATCTGCTTGGCCTGCTAGTTTCATCAATATCTAGTGAAAACATTCAATACAAAAAGAACAAAACACAGATTTTAGCCAGGAATCCTAAATCAGGCTTTTTTTATGATGATCCTTTTTGTTAAACTGTTTTACTGCATTGGTTAAAATATTTTGCTGCATCAACAACAACTTTTCTGTTATTCCCTCTTAATATAATATTTTATGCATTTAGATATTCCATTGAAATACTCATCATATAAACATTTTCTTTAACTTGCAGAGCAGCTGTATTTTTATCTAATATATGTGCTAAATATACAGTGGGTATCAAAAGTCAACACCTTGCTGAAAATTTTGTTTTTATTCATGTAAAGGCTTCAAATCAAGATAAATTACATCAAACCTGTATCACATTTATTAACCCAAAACATTGAAGTATAAAAATAAATAGACAATTTCTAACAAAAATAATGACCTCAATGCCTTGTTTGCATAGGTTACTGATAACTAAACCTTCTGGAATCACCTTTTGCTCTGATTATAACTCTATGTCTGTTATGAAGGATCTCCATCAACCCAACACACTTTTGCTCTATTACCCCACTCTTCTTTGCAATTCAAGCTCAGTTACATGGCCAGGGGATATCTTGTGAACAGCTCTCTTTAGGTCAGTACATATGGTTTCTGTAGGATTGTGCTTTGATTGATGTGCTCATGCTCTTTGAACAAGAACCTCTCTCCTCACGCTTTCCTGTCTAACAGACCATAAAATACCAGATAAAAATATATCTTTAAATCATAGACACAAGTTAATACCATTTACCTTCTAGCAGCATCAAAGTTGCTTTTGACAAAGTCATTAAAAGGCCTCATGTGCTCCTCTTTGGTGAATAAAACATGGTTGGCAATGCTCTGTAGGATCTGGAACAGACAAATACTGCCTTTGAATTCTATTATCAAAAAGAAAAAAAACAGTATGGCCTGATCAGCCGGTCCTCTTACCTTGGACATGAGCTTCAAACCCCTCTCTATCCTGGGCGGGGGCTTCTTATCCAGAATGCCCGCTTCATAGGGTGAAACTATGGCAGGGTTGATGAAACGTAGGAACATGGCACTGCCCACCGCCCCTATGCTGTTCTGGGGGAAACGCTGGCTGACCACCTGCGGGTGAAGGTGTTGGGGAACAAATGGTAAGACCCAAGGATAATTATTCGTGGGAAAGGAGGGCACGGGTTGGAGATGATGAAGGGGGAGAAAGAGTGCAGGGTAGAGAGGGGGGAGACAAAAGATACCAGTGTAGACTGCCGCCACGTCACCACCTCACATTCACACCATGAGGATCGCTTCAAAACGTAGTTAGAGATAAAAAAGGAAAGCAATGCACCTGGAGAGTATAGGAGAATCCCAAAAACTGCTAACCACTACGGTACACGTGATACTGAATGCTTTCAGGAAAGAACACCGGAACATGTTGAAAGAATTCTGGGAGCGGAATTGGTACAGATTCCTGCATGTAAGCATACTAAAACTTCATCAGTTGCGATTGCAGCAGTGAAATAACTAGGCTGTGACTTTGGGAGCCTCCTGAAAAGTAGTGTTTCATTGTTGCTGCAATAACAAGCTGTCATTAATGAACTGTAGTTTTAGACGGCTCCTCAAGGCCAGCCAATTACTAGGCCTCTACAGCTACCTCATCATTCCCATTAACACCGGGCACTGACCCTCCAGTGATATCGGCACAACTGCCAAGGTCACCGATCAATAACTCACCTCATTGTGTACATGCACCAGTTTGAACTCAGGGGGTCATTGTCCAAGGTCTATCTGCACTGTTAAACATATCTGGTACTGACGGGAAAGCCTTCACAAAGAATTTTCCCAAAAACAATTCCTGGAAAACGAACAGAGCCAAAGTGTCCATTCACCAAAACTCCACAGCCTACAGGAGCGATGGAGAGGAATACTGGTGCTTCACAGTGCCACCAGTTGGTCTGTAGTGAGAGTAAAGTGAAATCAAGAGGAACTTGTTTGGAAACCAAAGTATTAGTAGTGGGGTGTCAGGTGGGGATTGTGAGGAGAACGGGAGTGTAGCAAGAGGCAAGAAGTTGAATGACTTCCCCTTTCTTCCAAGAGAGTGGCTAGGGAGAAGGTTCTCTGAACTTACTGCTTTTTTGCTTTCCTTTTTCTCTTTAACTGTGGCTTTATTCAGTAGAGAGTGACAAGTTGCCTACAGAACAGAAATGGGCACAAGAAAAGTCACGACAAGCACACACACCACAACACAAAAAACAATCACACACACAACAAAAAAAACATTCACACACACAAAGCACAAATACTACTACAGATACTGCACAAACATGGCTAATGCATAAGCCTTGATGGTTTATACTGTCATGTACAATTAACAATTTTGTAATAACTATCCAGAAAACATTGCGGGTGTTTCAGTTGAAAGAAATTATCCTGAAATAAATGGAACCAATGGAAATAAATGGAACCATGTCAGGAACACAAAGAATTTGTTTTCATTTGTTATTTTACCAGGTCAGTTTGCTAAGAACACATTTTTATTTACCGTAACAACCTGAGGGCCATAAGGGATAACCCTCACGTGCAGGTACAGGATTAGTTTCTTTTTCCCCACCTTGTCAGCTCAGGGATTTGAACCAGCAAACCTTTGTTTCCTGGCCGACACACACTTGACCTCTAGGCTACACTGACACCTGGAAGATGTGCAGTCTAACTGGTACCTGGAACAGGCAGTGACACACACTGCGTAGCTGAGGGGGGAACTCTGTGGAGGAGTTGATGATCGCCAAGAAGAAGCGTTTAGTGATCTGCAGCAGATTTCTCTGGTTCTCCTCCAGGATCTCGCTCGGCTCCAGCCTACGGAACCCGCCAATCAAATTGAATAATGACAAACACCATACATGACTTCCATGTTGCTTACAATGATCTAATGTGGTATTGAAGAGCCTAATTGAAATCAATAGTACATAATTAACACGGTAGTAGCAGTTTAGCCTTGGACAAAAAATACAACTGGGCTCTTAGAAGGCGCAGCAGTCCAAGCACAAGTACTACGGATATCACATTTGGGGAAAGAAAAGGGGGGCAAGAAAACAAACAAAATGCTTCTGGAAAAGTGGGTAAAGACGTGCAAGGCATAGTTCTGGGTCAGTGTCTGTGGGGTCAGAGTAGGTACCTTGTGGGGTCCACCTCAAAGCTGATGAGCTGCCATTCAGGGCCGCTGATTACCCCTCTAAGGAGAGGTTCGAGCAGCTTCTGCAGGTATGTGGCTCCATATACCTGAAACACCGAATCAAACTCAAACTAAATTCAGGAAGCAGACACGTTCTTTGACAGCTAAAGACCAGTCGGTGTTGTCCTTATGGACGGCCATTTCTAGATAGGGATGCTTCACCTAGCTGTCCCATTAATGTTGAAAAAAGCTTGGGGCATTTCAAGAAACATTCGACAAATAAAATGTCAGCATGTCATTTTAGATAGATAAGGTACCCACTAGTGGCTAAATCTCTCGCAGCCCTAATGTAGTGATGACTTCATTTGATCAGATATGAACACCTACTTTCGTTGGGTCTCGGAGTTCTTTAGTTGTCGGAAACGGTTAATGTCACTCAATCACCGGCACTCAATCATAAAATAGAGGGTATTGGCACCTGGGATTACTACATTCCGAAAAATTTAGCTTCCAGCTAAGATGGTTGTCAGATGACAAGCGCTCTGCACCCGGCAAGATGGAATGAAGTTGATGCTCCTTTGCAATAAACATTCAGGGTCTCATGCTCACCACTCACAGCACATCGCAAGTCTGCTATTGAAGGTGACCTGTTCAAACCACCATGGATGAAAATCTATCTGTCGTCCATGCAGGCTTTATTAGGACAAGACCATTAGCCCAGCCAGCCATGTCTGGTACCTTAAAGCAGAAGGTCATGATCTTGCTGGCCAGACTATTTCCCCGGAATAGTGTCTGCATGGAGTCAGCCAGCTCCACCTCCTTGGAGAACATGTTCCACAGCAGCTGGTACAGGAGGTGTCGAGAGTCGAAAAGTGTCACCAGCACACGTGCTAGCTCATCCTAGTAAGGGAAGGGAGGGGCGAAACCACCGTTACTGATACTAACGGAAGACCGCTATTCACACCTAGAAGATGCAAACCACTGATACATTCATTCATAGGCACCACTCAAAATGTTGTAATGTGGAGCAGTAGTGTAATAGAAGCAAAAATTGTATGACCAAGTATTAGAAACCATGCTGTTTGATTTGTGAATGCTGATTGGCTAAGAGCTGTGGTATATTGCTAAAATACAATGAGCTAAGATCTGTTCTTACTGCTTACCAACACAATTAGAGCAACAGAATTACTGCAATGGTGTATGCGTAATATATACCCTTATAACATTTAACTGCTTTAATTGCATTGGTAAGTGGTGCATAAGAGCAATAAGGTCTCTCTGGTGTTTAGCGCTACGTCCAGCCTCTCCGAGCCACATCATACCGAAGAACAGCTCTTAGCCGTGGCATATCGGCCATATACTACTCCCCATCGTGCCGTACTGCTTAATTATAGCACATGCGTTCATGTTATTCAATAACCAGATACAGCATCAAGACGAGTGTGCCAGAGGGTGGTGATTGTCGTACATACCCACTGGGAACAGGGCACCACGTTGGCCAGTGCCATGGCGATGGGCAGCTCTCCCTGGTCTCCCATCATGGTGACCAGCTCCACCAGTCTCTCGAAGCGGTCCGCCAGCACCGTCTCAGCCAGCGTGTCAAATTCCGTCCCCTGCTGGAGGATCTTAGTCAGCACCTCCATGAAAGTGGCCCGCGTCTGCAGGTCCTTGTGGTAGCCCAGACCTTCAGACAGAGATGAAGAGACCCGTGTTATCATCTTACCCACATGACAACCGGGACAACCACTAGTCACATGCAACTAAGTATCATTTTAATGACCCGAAACCAATGAGCAAGTGTAACGTAATTGACAGAACCCATTACAGCCACTTCCCCGAGTCAGCTTGCATCTCTCGTGCAATTAAGCACTTTAAACAGGCACATGAAGCGCCCAACCCAGGTGAGAATTAAAGCGTCAGACTGCTTCCTGGGTTGGGTTTCCAGACTGACCGATAGAGTGCATGAGGCCACTGTCCACGTTGGCATTGAGAAGGTTGGACATGGCCAGGACCGTACAGTGTCGGAGGGAGGCCAGGCGTCGGGACATGCCCCTCTTCCTCCCTGCCACCTGCTGCCCGTCATCCTCCACCTCGCTGCAGTCGTTCAACAGGTTCATGAACAGGGTGAAGTACCTAGGAAGACAACAGGCAATCACCACCACGCACAACATGCGTTTCAACTTTGTGAGGAACAGGCAATGTAATTGAAGGCAGGGGAGTTAAGGCTAGCCAGCGTACTTGAGGAAGAGCTGGGATTTGGCCTCCATCAGCTCCACCCCGTCTCCCTCCTCGGGCTGTAGGGGAAGGCCGGCAAGCAGAGACACCACCGCCTCCATGCTGGCCTGGTCCAGGTCCCTATGTTCCACGCAGCCCAGGACAAAGGTCAGAGGTTAAAGGTCACGAGGGAGAGGAACTAAGTGTCAAGGAGAGAGGGTGCGTCAGTACAATACCTGGTGAGACACTTTACATCATCGTCAGCCGCCTGGTTTGATGTGCCCATCACCCAGTCTGTCAGGTACTCCACCATCTTATTCCTGCCAACGCACATTCAGTCAACACAGAGACGAATCCCACGGCAATAATTGTAGAGGTGCTAAACCTGGGTTCCCAGGCTACATTTCCCATCTGGCCTTCATCTCATCATGGGCACCTAACCATCACTAGCTTCTAAATGGCTCACTTTACCAAATGATGTAAAGTTATATAGATACCTTATCTATGTAATCAATAAGGAATGCAATTTGCTCTTCATCATAGATTGTCAGCTATAATCAGAAAGGTGTCTTATTTTTTACCTATTTGGAAACATGGATATTTGAGCTAGGTTCTAATCAGATTCATTGACAAAGCTGACCCATATCACACAAATAATACTTTGAAAAAATGTATGCCATAAAAAGAAACACGTATGTGCAGAGCTACTACAGAAATTATTGCTCAGTTGGTGCCCTAACTTTTACCACATTAAATGGCTGAAAAAACAGTAAAGTACAGCAAAACTGGTGCAAATCATTAGAAAATGACTTGGAAGGGGCCAGCGTTTAATGAAGATTGAAACTTGGTCTTAGTTGGGTCTTAACCATAACAGTTACAAAGCCATTTCCAAGCAACACAAAGTATTTAATCCCACTGCCTGGATACAGTGGGATTATGGTTAGCCATCACATGACCATGAATGCCATATTTTATCAGAAAACTAAAACATGCTAACCTGAACTTCATCTCCTGGCAGAAAGACAGGTCATCCCTTCGCTCCATCATCACCTCCACAAGCTGACACAACTTGGTCTTGATCTGAATGGCGTGCACCATGTTTCCCAGGATACGCACGTACCTGCCAACGCAACACAGGGCATGGCGTGAGAGACGGCGCGGGGCACACCGCAGGAGTGAGGGAAGGAGTGGGGTCATTTACCTGACCAGGTTGAGCATCATGGTCTCTATGCTGGCCTGTCCCAGGTGCTCAGAGCTGCCCTCTGTGTGGTTGTCCAGCAGGTTCTTCATGATTGCAATGGTCTGCTCCACAAACTGGGTATTAGTGTCATTGATGGGGACCTAAACAGAACAGAGACATTTTTATTCTTACCAAACAAGGTTGGCTTTTACTTTCTCAGAAACATGAGGGCTTGCACCAGTGTGAATATACTACTCACATACGAAAATAAGTAATTCAGCCGAAGTTCTTACAGTAGTGATTGCATCCATTCTCACACAGCCCCCCGTGGGAATCGAACCCACAGCACCGGCTGCAAATGACTCACCGGCCCTTGTGCGTCAAAGAAGCGACTGATCCCGTTCTTGAGTTTGTTGAAGAGCATCGGGTAGAGAGCCGGGCTGAGCTCCAGGCCCACCAGGTCCTTGACGTTGGTCCGGATCTGAACACCCTTCTCGTGACTGCAGACCATCAGGGAGAGCAGGCGGTCCAGGAAGCGGCCCAGGGGCGTCTCGGTGTTGCCCTCACAGGAGCCCATAGAGATCATGGAGCCCTTCCTCTCGGTGAGAGGGCCCATGGGAGGGCTGTAGGTGGCCAGGCCGGGAGCGCTGCGCTGCTGTAGGCACACGCCGCCCAGGGCGCACAGGAAGCCTGTCATGTTAACCCACTCCTGGACAGACGGAGAGAGGACATGCGGCCACATCTGAACCATTAGATCACAAACGGTCAGCAGGTCATTTGGGAAGTAGACTTCCTGGGCCCACTGGGTGTTTGCCTACCTGGCCATCCTCTAGCTTGGTTTTAGGGTGGGTGAGGATTAATTTGGTCGCCTGCTCCCACTTGGCATGCGTGTCTTCCCATGCCTGTTTGAATGTGAAAGTTACACAACATGACATTCTTTAGAACACATGGAACCATCAGGTTGTGGACTGCATGAGCAAGCAAGGGCATCTGACCTCAGTGTTTCCGGCAGTAGGATGTTCTATCCTCCTCAACAGAGCCATTACTCTCTTCTGAAGGGCTGAGCGGCCTGGAAACACAAACGCACACAAAATGACAGGAGCCTTGGCCTCACTGACAGACATGGTACCTAGTTGTTACTAATTGACTGTCCTCTAGAGCTATTCTAAACTCTATGAGGAGCGGCACCATCTTCAATACCAAAGCTATACCCTCCTGGCTGACGCGCCCGCCCTCCCGATAAATGACCCGGGCCCTTCGGGACAATTTCAGATCCCAGAGGAAAACAGCCCCACTAACCTGTGGACATCATGTTGCTGACCGAGGCAAACTCGATGAAGGTGTTGTAGTTGGGCAGGATGGTCTGCACAGGGACCTCGTCTACGCCACACCGCACCTCCGCTTCTTCACACAGGTGTCTGAAGCAGGACATGGCCACCAGAACGGCCTCCATGTCAGGGCTCCACAGGAACATGTAAAGACACACCTCGAGCTTGGTTTGGGCTTGCCTGCAGATAGGGATGCCACTGCCCAACGTAGCCCGCTCCTGGGGGACAGGTATAACAATGGGCATTGAGAGAAACAAGGGTCAAGTTAAGTAGTGTTTGATATACATAAAAATATTTTGTTTCTTAGGGCGCCCGCCCTCTCTACAGGACACCGGGAGGCATGTCTGTTTTACACAATATATAATATTCTATGGAAACAACCCAGGTGGATGGAATTTACAGAAACTCCTCTACTGCTGATGCTGAGTCTCACCTTGTTCCTGAGAAGGAACTTGTTCCTGCAGATGAGGATCTCCCTCAGCCACTTCAGGATCTCCGTGCTGTTGATCATCTGGTGGCCAACCAGCTTTTTACAGATGAAAAATAGGACCTGGGAACTGCAGGCAACAGCTAATCACAAAGAGCGTTCAACAGGGAGGCTTCCGTCTGTGGTAATACTCAATCGGCATCAATCACCACTCAAGATGAGAACCACCAAGGTGTTTACCTGATGTCCCAAAAGGTTTCGATGGGTGCATCTGGGTTCCACAGCTCAATGGTCTCAGGTTGATGGAGGACCAGGAGGGCCTACAGAGGAAGCCAGTGAGAATAGGATCTATTAGCCACTGTGTGAAGAACAGAGCCCTGCAGTAGAAGGTAGTGGGCTCACCTCCATGGCCTCCTGGGAACACTCTCCCATACTGGCCTGAGGAACCAACTGAACCAGGCCAGTGATGAGCTCAGCTGTACTGCTCTGGATCTCCTGACCCTGCTTAGCTGGGTTCTGACAAACACACACACAGACACACAGTTAAGAGAGGCTTTTCAGCCTGCCAAAATAACTTCAACCAGCTTAAGAATTTCTAATGAGTCCCTGACCTTTTTGAGTAAATCTAAAACTGCAAGTGGAATTAACCCAGATAATCCCATAACTCAACACAACATAGGTAGAATTATGGGATAAAAACAGCTAATGTGTAAAAGCCACACTCCTCAAACAGAAACACACTAGTTCTGTCCAGTAAGCCAAAGTGAACCCAGTGGAGACTGACATGCAGCATGAGTTTGGGGTCAGCGTGGATGAGCTTGACCAGGGCCAGCAGCAGGTACTTGTGGCTCCGTGTGTCCAGGTCTGTGGTCTTCTCCTTGAACTTCAGACTGGTCATCTTCTCCTTGAAGGTCAGACTCTGAGGGAAATAAACAATAAAAAGTGTCTGTTAGTGGGGATATACATTGATAATAAAGACTGGTAGGAAGGAGGGAGAGAGAGGTAAACACAGAAAGGAAGAAAAGAAACAGATCAACAGTTACCCCCCTATGTACCAGAGAAAAACAGCCACTGAGACAGAAGGAATCAAACTGGGAAAGAAAGAGAAAATGAAAGCGACTGACGGTTTCACGAGGACCTTGACAAACGGCTCATGAAACAGGAGGTGGGCAACCAGACAAGCAGACAGACTGCAGCCTCAAGGGACCATGCCAGAACCAACATGGCCAACCACCATGAGGGAGGCAAACTGCCTGAGCCAACATGGCCGACCACCATAAGGGAGGCAAACCTTAAGGGGCCATGCCTGAACCAACATGGCCGACCACCATGAGGGAGGCAAACTGCCTGAGCCAACATGGCCGACCACCATGAGGGAGGCAAACTGCCTGAGCCAACATGGCCGACCACCATGAGGGAGGCAAACCTGCACACAAACAGACAACATCAAGACAAGGCAAACAGGAATTGTGGAAGAGATAATAGCACTCAACTCAAGTGC
The DNA here is from genome assembly GCA_016801105.1 of Esox niger. Taxonomy (NCBI): domain Eukaryota; kingdom Metazoa; phylum Chordata; class Actinopteri; order Esociformes; family Esocidae; genus Esox; species Esox niger. The sequence continues at coordinate 1,458 of JACXGJ010006372.1, read as the reverse complement.
CGTTGGAAAAACAAAATTCAACAATACACCAACACAATCTACAGACATCCCATCCCGTCAGTCCACAGGTGACAACCTGACAAGGAATCTATCCATTCAACCTAGTTTGAAGGAAGATCAATTATGATCAAATTGAGTTCCTCCATATAGGTGCTCAAAAAAAGGAGATGAACCATCCAAAGACAGTGGGTGTAGAAGAGGACCCAGCCTCAACAGACTCAGAAGCATGCTCCAGGAGCATACAGATGAGTGGAAGGAGGGTGCAGGCTAACTTCAACCAGAGCACAAAGGAGGCGGAGGAGGAGGACGGCAACAGGGGCTCTCTTTTTTTGTCTGTGGCAGCCTCGGGATGGGGTTAGAGGTCAGCTGCACATGGGTCAGGACGAGGTGGTGTTGGGGAGTGGTGGGGTGCCGTTATACTTACAGCGACAGAAGCCCACTGCCATGCAAAACAGTGACTGTGACAGGCTGGCATCTGAGTGAGTGAGCAGCAGCAGCCATTTCAAAGGAAATGAAGGAGGAAAGAACGAGGCAAAATGAAGCACGTGACAAAGGAGCCCCAACGGGTCAGTGATGTCAGAGAGCTCCCTCTGCCGTGATATGAATGAACCAAACAAACAGATGGGAGCCAGATGACTGACACGCGGGCACGCACGCACGCACGCACGCACGCGCAAACATACGAACAACAAAACATACACATTTGCACACACCATTCAAAAGGACAAAGTGAGTGTTATCAGATTTATGACAAATGTTGAAATATTCTTCATCGTGGAGTTGTTATTTTGCGGCTGCAAATCTCCTGCTCTCCAAAGTAAAACCACACTCAGTAACATCACAGCACAGGTCATTCATATGAAGAAAAACATTCAATAAGATCACAGAACGGGCTGATAGAGTCATGCACCCTTCACACAACAGTATTTCATTTTCTTGAGTATACTTTAGTTTCCAAGAGTTTGTGTTTTAGTCAGTACTCCCACTCTCTCTGTGTGCGTCTGTCTCTTACCGGAGTCATGCGGAGAGGGGCGTGCGTACTGCAGCCCCTCATCACGTGGCCAAGAGACTCAGAAAACATGGTCCGAAGCTCTCCAGAGTAGCAGTACACTGCATCAATCTTGGGCCACCAGTCTAATGGAGACTGGAACAGAGGAAAGGACAGAGGGTTCGGTTAAATGCTAGTGCTGTACAATGGACCAGACTGGTTTCCCCAGTTGTGTTGAGTTCACACAGGGCTTATCCTATTGAAAACCGTTCGCCATCCACCCTTGGGTTGTTGGGGTGGAGTGAGGGACTTGAACAGTTTGCCTGGAGGGCAGGAACTGTCTCATCCACCCACTCAGAGACACACAGGAACAAAAGCAGCTTCTACTCACAGACAGGAAGTGCTTTGGGTGAGAGAAAACAGCCACACACAGCCACACACACACACACACAGCCACACACACACACACA
>JACXGJ010006371.1:0-34812 GCA_016801105.1 Esox niger | reverse complement strand
TCACACCACTTTATACAACACTGTTCACACCACCATTCACACCACTTTATACAACACTGTTCACACCACCATTCACACCACTTTATACAACACTGTTCACACCACCATTCACACCACTTTATACAACACTGTTCACACCACCATTCACACCACTTTATACAACACTGTTCACACCACCATTCACACAGCTTTATACAACTTTAACAGTTAATTGTCACATGTCATAGGAAATAAAGGCAAAGAGCACTTTGTTCTGCATGGATCATTAGATGAAGTCTGGTCATAAAATATCTGACAGTCCACGACAGAGTAGAGTCCCCTGTGGATGTGTCTGGTTGTAAGGAATGCTTTCTGGAGATTTTCTATTCCATTTCACTACCTAATTCCCTTAAGTTTGAAAGAATAACAAAGCATACTCTCCGCCCCTGTTCTTACAGAAGCTAACAGATGACATGTTACCACACAGAAGACCATTTTAGTCTTGTTTACAAGGACTTGTTTACCAAAACATGGAATAAAGCAAGCTGAAATTCTAATTGAGTTCTATTTGAGTACAAAAGTTATACTAAACTTTAAGTATTTCAAAGTTATATTCTTCATTAATCAGTTGGAAAAATACTGAATATAATTAATTTCTAGATCAGAAAATGTATATTGCCCTTTTAAGCAGAGTGTGTTTAAGTATGTATTATTTACAGTACTATACAGTAGAATTATTGCACTACTCAAACAAGCTAGCAGATCAGCTTGTTATCTCAGACTAGGGAAAGAGGTCCGGATGGAGTGCGAGACGTATAACATCCCTCTCTTCTAATATTGAGACTTGGAAAGTTTGGCCGCAGCCAGAAGTAGAACTTTTTTGCCAGCTGAGAAAAAAGCAGCTTTGCTCTAGTTTGCTGTTCTACTTCATAGTTTGTCCCTCCTTGGCCCCCCTAGTTCCTCTCCTTGTCTCCATCTCCTTCCTGTAGCCAACTAGGCCAGAAGCAATCTATTATTAGGCTGTCCCTCACACACTCACACACACATTCCCCTGTTACACTGAGGGGAGGCCTGCCAGACAGAACTAACCTTATCACCAAGTAATGTACACCCACACACACCTCTCTCCGGCCTGAATATTGAAATGCATGTGCACACGTGCACACACACGCACACACATGCACACACACACGCACACACATGCACACACACACACACACACATGCACACACACACACACAATGGACAAAGGCTGGGGTCCAATGAGACCTGCAGCGGTGCTGTAGGTATAGGAGTAGCACAGGCAGGAGATTCCCTGAAAGGCTAAATGAAGAGAACAAGCCTGGGCTTCATCCTGTCCCTGGGGATAACCAGCCACTAGTTTGTCTGATTTGCTGATACAGAAAAGACTTACCAGTTGTTATGTCTCTTAAAACCAGTCGTTCTCCCCGACAACATAGCTGCAGTTCCCCCAGACACAAGCCAGTTCCTATAACCCTATATTACCCATTATGGTAGACACAGACCAGCTCATATAACCCTATATCCCCCATCTGGTACAGACACAGACCAGCTCCTATAACCCTATATCATCCAGCCTGGTACCCAGCCTGATAATTGGTTTTAAATAGCCTACCTTAAGGATGTCACTATTCCTGTTAAACTACTAGAATTGCAGGAAATTAGCAATAATGAGCAACTTCCTGCAATTCCCTCAAAAGAATGTGAGAACCATGGAATGAAACATTAAGACGGTGAGTGTTACATTTCTCAGTAAACAATAATATAAAAGGGTGGGTGGGGAAGACATCTTTCAATGTGAAAAAAGGGGCTAAGGGGAATGGTTTTGAGACTACCTGACAGAGTCCCTCACAGCAGTGTTTGAATGTCCCAAACCATCGAGGCGTCGGTCTGAAAACCGATCTTAACAGTTGCCAATGTACTATTTAGTTCATCTCTGCTTCTGGCCAATCAGAATCCAGAGTTACGGGACACGCTTGCTGATTCTGTCCAATCAGAGTGCCAAGTGACATACTGCACGTCATTGCATCTACCCTGTCAGAGTACAGAGCCTCTGGGTGGATCTTCTCTGCCTGCCGTGCACACACGCTCACACTCCAGCCGGGTGGGAACGGCCAAGGACTTTCTGGCCGGCACAACCACACAAGCACCGAAACACACAGCCCGCAGGCCCCAACCCATTGGCACATTCTAATGGACCTGTGAAGTCACTGTATAGGCTTGTCTGACAGAATCACTTGGTCGTGATAGGTCAGCAGGACTTACAGTAGTGAACACCTGTTCATACCTTTTGTTCCTGACACCATCCTACTCCATGGGAAGCTAACCCAAGCACCGGTGTTTACCAGTCCAGCAACCAGGTTCTCAGTGATGGGCATGGGGCTGTTTGTGCTTTGAGGAGGTCAGACTGGCTCAGGGCTTCGTCAACCGTTTCAGCCGTGGCCCAAATTGTCCCGTATCAAAACGAACGAGCGCACGGTGAAACATGCACAGGGTTTACTTTGGGTGTTGACCCAGAGTTTAGGAATCCCCGGTCTTATAAACTCAAAAGGCAGTGATGGAGTAATTCATGGAATCATTTCAGATTCGGTGAATCGATCATGGTTTGAATTGTAGCGTGGACCCAAATACGCAGGACACACCAGTAAATCCATTCATAAAAATTCCATATGTTGTTTTCAAGCTGACCAGAGAGTGTTTAATGAGACAGTTTCACTGACGGCCTGGAGCTGTCTTCGTGATTACAGACGTTCTTGCTTTAGACCTGTCATAGCCAGATGTAGACAGCTCTAAGAATAGCATAGCACATCTTCACGCCCAACAGTGAAACCTTCCTCTGAAGCTCAGAAGGCGTTGAGGATTCCAGATTTTCAGTGGTTACTGGCTAATTTCCCCGTCACTAACAATGCCGTTGTGTGCTAGGTGGAGCCAAAACAGAACACAGGCTTAAAATGACTTCCCTCCAGAAGAGGATACAGGAGGAGGGTGGGACAGAGGCTAGAACGAGGGGGCAGGCGTGGCAAAACCAAACTTTTTTCGGCACTGAAATTAAATAACGGCATAAAACGGCGTCTCTGATGTGACGGTAAGCAAGAAGGGGGAGAAGATATGCACTAAATACACTCTCTGAACGACAGTTCTGTCCTGTTCTCCGATGCAAACCTGTCATAGCACCCACGCAGACACACACACACACACACACACACAAACACACACTCAAAAGATGACTCGCTAATGGACAAGGATAAAGGCTGGTAAGTGTCACAAAAGCCAAGACAGTTTAAAAGACCAGGCTGTGACTCCCTCTGTCTATGTGCATCTGCCCAAACACAAGCTCACACACGCCCGTACAGTCCTGTCTCCCTATCAGGTGCACATGCATGTCCACTTAGCTACCAACATGGAGACACCAACGTAGATTGCCCTAAAAATATCTCCTTATTTATGGGAAACCCTTATTCTAAGCCAGTTGCAACTCGTGTGCGAAGGAATGGCCATTTGAACATCGGGATGGGATTTGTCACCTTTTTCGGATTTAATGACCGTTTGGGGATGTTTATGTCCCTTTTTAAATAGTAAAACCTGCAATACGCACACACCCATCCACACACATACAGCGAAGATTCAACTCTCTGGGCTCAGTTTACAAAACCCATTCAGATCCAGGAATGAAGGGCTCTCTGAAAGCTGTCTTTGTCTGCTTAGTGCAGGTTGGGGATTTGACACACGCGCACACACACACACACACACACACACACACGCAATCTCACACACTCAAACACAGACACACACAAGACACACTCATCTACCCACCCACTTAAGGACAGGTGTGACAGAGGCAGTTTTCAGTATCAGATTCCCACAGCATGTCCCAAATCACATTAGTTCTTTGAGAACAGGGACAGTGAGGAACCTGACCACTCTCATATCATCCAGACAGGAAAATCTTGTCATTATATTAAAATCATCCCAGATTACGGTAGTTATATTAATACCGATCAGTGCTGTTTACTTGATATTTTAAAAGTTGTCAAAGTCCAAACGTTATTTTGGTCCAATATACATTTATGTGAAAAGTATGTACACCCCGGAAAGTTAAGGTTTTCTTTACATATTTGGACACATGGATTTCTGAGCTAACTTCTAAACACATTCTTTGATAAAGGCAACCCTATTTTACCATCATATAAAATTGCTACAGTAAGACTCTGGCCTTCCATAAAGATTAGAAATCTGGTCTGGTTTGGTCTTTACCATATTGCTGTGATAACACATACTGCCGAAGAGCTATCTGAGCACCTAACCAAAGGACTTTGAAAAAGCATTCAAAAAGCATTTTGAAGTTCATCATTATTGTCTGAAACAACTTGGCCAATATAGGAATACAGGAAGAAAGAAGCCTCGGCTCTCAAAACTATTCCAAGACACAACTGACATTTGCCAACAAAGTCAAAACAATGTCTTTAAAGTGAAGAACCTCCAACCAACCGTAAAAAACATGGAGCTGTTGGCATTATGGTTTGGGGCTGCTTTGCTGTTTCAGGGCCTGTCGAACTTGCCATCATTGTGTCAACCATGAAATTCATATTGTAGAATTCTTGAGGAGAATGTGAGGCCATCTGTCAAAAGGTTTTCAGCAGAACTGGACACAGATCTTGCAACACGACTGCGACCCAATACACAGCAAAAACAAATGGAGGACTATAGACAAGCGGAGTCACAGCCCAGTTCTCAACGCAATGAAAATGTTGTTGAGGGGCATGATGTGAGCTGGGCATGTAATAAATTCTTGAATGGGTCACATTTGAAGCAGTGCTGAAAAGAAGTGGGAGGAACCCTGCCTGTCAATGTAGGAAACCGATGAGCAATGTGGAAGAAATTGATACAAGAAGCAATTTCATTTAAATACCTTCATTAATAAATTATTAAAAAGTATAATCGTTCAGTGGAATTTCTTAAATACGTTGCCTTTAATCAGTCAGTATTGCTGTGAAGATTTCATACCCACATGATGGAAAACAAAGAGACAACTCCAATGGGGCAGTCATCGGGGCCGCAAAATTCCTGTGTATCAGGACTTACAATGAAATTGATAAAAAAGTAACTAACATCTGAACAGAACAGGAAACAGAGTCCACACGAGTACATGTTGGAGGCAGATTGGTAGGCAGTTCAACAGCCTGATGGCCTGAAGGCAGACACAGTGGGCAGTTCATGTAAAATGCTATATCCAGAGTCATTGGAAGTGGCAGGGAAGCTAATTCTATAAGGAGATCCTCGAGCCAGTGGATAAAGATTAGTAATGGTTGGTACCTACATTTCTGTGCGTTAATGTGCATGTGTGAGTGAGTCTGTGCACAAGCACATTGCGTTCCTCATGAAAAAAGCTATTGTTCCTTAAGGGGTAGAGTTGGGGTAAGAGTTACAACTAGGAATAGGGTGAGTGTGTGTGTGTGTGTGTGTGTGTGTGTGTGTGGGTGTGTGTGTATTCAGCTATGGACACATTCTATGCTTCTCTCCCTGTGGCTGTTACCTAGCATGTAGTCACGGCACAAAAGAACAGCTTGAGTGAGCCAAACCTAAGCAGGTAGTTATGTAGAGCTCCCTGTGGCCCAATGGCTCCCGCAGGCTGAAGCGCTAGCTCTGGTACACATGTACAGCTGCAACATGGGTTCAAAGCCTACCCGCTGACAGTTAGAAGAAAGCATCTGCCACCCCAGAGACATGCGTCATATAGTCGTGAAGAAGCGAGTTCTCGCTGTCCTCATTTACTAACAGGCTTCCTTTTAGTGTGGTGATGTAAATAAGGGATTCTGGTCAGTAAAGATGGATTCCGCGACACGTCATTCACTTCTGATGGGCATTGCCAAACTTCTCAGTAACAGCATCGAGCAGATCTTGGCACGTGTTCCGGTGTTAAGCATGAACTCCTGAACATCGCAGGTCGCTATATCAGTGGTGTAGCTTGTGGCTAATTTATTTCGCTGAGCCGACCTTTAATTTGATGAAACCTGGTTATTGCCAACACACTCATGGACCATACAGAATGCCCGCGGTACACTCTCTCTCAACCTACCAGGATCTTCCTCAGGCAGCGTTTCCATGACACCAGCCAACCAGGGGACAAGGATGTGGTGGTTGTCCTGGGCAACCAGAGAGATGGCGGGTGGAGGGTGACAGTGATGCAAGCCACAAGCAAACACACATAAACGCACAGATTTATAAAAAAAATACATATACATACATACAGCTCTGGGAAAAATTAAGAGACCACAGCACCTTTCTCTTTCCTTTCCAAAAAGTTGAAAAGGAAAGTTTTGAGTGAGGAACAGAAGTGTTCAATTATTAGTGGTCCCTTAATTTTAACCCTTCTGGTTCTCACTCAAAACCTTCCTTTCCAACTTTTTTGAAAGGGAAAGAAAAAGGTGCAGTGGTCTCTTAATTTTATTCCAGATCTGTATATATATATATCTATATATATATATATCCTATATCTATATATATACACACACACTGATGAGCCAAAACATTATGAACACCTGCCTAATATGTTGTTGGTCCTCTGCATGGAGACGTGGACTCTACAAGATCCCTAAAGGTGTCCTGTGGTATCTGGCACCAAGACATTAGCAGCACATCCTTCAAGTCCTGTATGTTGTGAGCGGGTGTGAATTTTAAGGTGAATCGAATTGAGATCTGGGGAATTTAGAGGACAGGGCTGCACCTGGAACTCTTCATCATGTTCCTCAAACTATCCCCGAACAAAGTGTGCAGTGTGACAGGGCATATTATCCTGCTGAAAGAGCTCACTGCCATCAGGGAATACCGTTGCCCTGAAGGGGTGAACCTGATCCGCAACGATGTTTAGATAGGTGGCACATGTCAAACTGACGTCCACATGATCGCACGGACCCGGGGTTTCCCAGCAGAACCCTGGGAGCGTGGTGCATCCTGGTGCCACCGCTTCCCCAGTTTAACGGTGCACACGGGACCCATTGGACCAGGTGACCTTATTCCACTGCTCCAGGGTCCAGCTCTGTGCTTGCGTGTCTACTGTCGGCATGTCAACGGTGGACAGGGGTCATCGTGGGCCCTCTAAGCGGCCTGTGGCTACGCGGCCCCATGCGCAGGAGGGTGAGGTGTATGGAGACAGAACCCAGCCCAAATGTTTGTATTCACAACATACAACTCGCGATTCGTGAATACACAGCACACAGTCCACACGTGTAAACCGTGAGCTGTAACTACACATCAGCGTATCCAAGATTGTAAACCACGATTCGTATGTACACAGCATTAAACTCACAAATGCGTAGTTGGGTACAGAAAACAAAATCCAGAAATGTAAGTTGCTATCCCCATAACAAACACTACATGACTCATATCTCTAAAATAGGATTTGTATAAATGCAACCAGATTTGTTAGTCAACACTTTTGTCTTAGGATTGACAAGTGTGCTTTTGTGGATCGGGTTGTGCGCGTGGATCGGTATACATTTGTGCACAGAATTTTGGCAGCTACGTTTTGAGTTCAGGTCACAGGTCAACAATCCACAAATGTGTGAACTGTATGCAGTGAATACAAACCGTTTGACAGGACCCTATCTTCATAGCGATGCGCTGTGTGTTGTGACACATTTCTCCTGTATCATTCATAAAAAATGTCCATGACTTGTGCCACAGTAGACCTTCTGCTGGTTCGGACCAGACGGCATAGCTTTCATTGCCCAACATCCTGTTGCCAGTCACCACAGTTGACCGGGAGAACCCCACAAGCCTTACCGTTTCAGAGATGCTCTGACCCAGTCGTCTGGCCAGAACACTTTGGCCATTTACAAAGTCTCTCAGCTCTTGTCTCCTGCCCATTTCTCCTGCATCCACAACATTGACTAAGAGAACTGACTGTTCCCTTACCATCTAATTATCCAGACCTTGATATGTGCCCTTGTTAGAAGATGACCAGGGTTATTTGCTTCACCTGTGAGTGGTGAAAATGTTTCGGCTCATCAGTGTATATATATTCACATGATATATACACACACAGGTTGAGCAAACAACTAGAGCCGGAACAACACTCGAGACTGCGTGCCTCTATTCCACACAGACACAACCACACACAATCTCACAGACATACAAACACACACACAATCTCACACACCAACCCACACACAATCACACAAACCCGTGCACACATTTACTTAGCTATTTAAATAGGGACACCAAAGTTGACCTTCCTTTAAAAATCCTACTTTTACTTATCTCAACCCTAAAACTTACCCTAAGCTTACATCTAACCTCAGCCCTAACCATAACCGCAACGTAACCCTAACTTTAACCTGGATAGCATTCATGCCTAAATATACAGTGTACACACAATCATACCATATACTACATACAGGGAAACAGGTAGGAAGATACTGTATAGTGCAGGTAGGAAGATACTGTATAGTGCTATATACTGTAGATCCATTCCACTCCTCCATTGGCTGGCTCTCATCTACCTGTCTCTGACCATTTCTCTAATTTAAAGCTTCTGTCGGTACCAGCCTCAGTTAACACTGTTCATGACGACAACACAAACCAAACCTAGAATGCAACCATGATCTACACCACTATGATACAGCTATAACAGCACAACCCCTGAACAGTTACATGTCTACGATACAGCTATAACAGCACAACCCCTGAACAGTTACATGTCTACAAAACAGCTATAAGAACACAACCCGGAGAAACTCGGCATGGTCAAACACACCCCATTAAGCTGTGTATACATTACACATGCCTTGCCTTGACACAGAGAGAGAGTCCCACACAGACACACACAAAAAGTCACACACACACACACACACACACACACCAACCAGCACACACAGAGAAATACACACAGAGGAACAAGGGACACAGGGACAAACAAACATCGTCATACCTAAAAATAATAATGTGACTAAAGCTTCATCAACACCAAGCGACAAAACTCGTTCTGGAGCTTCGATGGCTCTTTTCATCGGAGAAAACGCAGATTACAACACTCGACGCGTAGCACAAGTTCCACGTGACACTGGCGCTCCAAGCCCACCCACACGATTGACTGCTCAACTTGATGGCAAATCAAGAAGTTGACTTGCGATCACTGGACATCCACGCTAAACCTGACTGAGAGCTAGAACGGCTGTTTCGCTGAAAGCAGCGTAGCTGGTTTACTGTAAATAAACGCCACACTGCCTTGTGAGGACACAGAGTCATAGGATGATATAGCCAAGCTTTTTTACGAAACACAATATCAATCTCTGTCATATTTTTTTTAATTTGTTTTAGACCATCTGCACGATGCAGTTGACTCCTTCCTGCCCCCTCTGGTGTCTCGTCCGCTGGTCATCCCAGCCCATGAAGCAGGGTACCTCCCACTTAGCCCAGTCAAATGTCCGGCTTCCCCACTGATAGAAACAGCTTCCCCTCATGCTAGGTCAGAAGAGACCCTGGCCCCATTCTGAAACGTTTGAAACCCTACCCATTCAGAGGGTGTCTTAAAAGAGACATCTCAATGCTGTCGCCCAGGCCCAGCTAATACACGTTTCTTACTTTTCCTTTTCCAACTGGCACATACTTTTCTGAAACCTCTTTATTGAGAAGAATTGTTCTTATCATGACAGTGATGGGAGGCTGTTTCACCTAGCTCAGATGGAAGTATTAACTGTCGGTCACACAGTCTGATAAATTACTTGAACGTAAATGTAAGTGTCTTACAGCATGACATGGAAGACGACGTTCTACTGAAGACAGCCATGCCAGTCCATGGTGCATGTAAAACATATGTTAACATCACAGTTTCTGTTTTATCACACTCTTTTCTACAGTAGTTTTCAGCCATTCGACCTGAGACTATACACCCGTGATTAGAAGTCGGCCAACTTCTACTGTTCCCCGTACGGTCAGTTTGGTTCATTATCCACGGCAAAGACCTGTGCCCCAGCCCAGTTGACCCTGTCAATAATTGAGTGGCTCTTGTCTGATTGTAGTAGAGAGAGTAGTTTACAGTGAGGCTGTGTAATTGGGACATGAGCAGTCAAGATGGATGGATCTCAGGCATCCACTCTGCTTTAGCTCAGTTACTAGTTATAGCAGTGTCAGTTAGGGCTGTTTCATTCACCTTTATATACAGAAGCTTCTAATACACTGACAGACTATTTGTATCTCTAAAATGTGGTGGAAAAGGGGAAGCTAGGAAAGCCTATTTTAACATACGCTAAGAAAGGGGTATGCTAGTGGAGACACATATCTTAAAACAAGTGAGCTACTTGTTGAGCAAACACCAGCGTTTCACAGCTCGTGGCGCTTTCCACGGTTCGTTTTCGATTGATCGTACGTATGACATTCTCAAATGTTGCTGAAAAAACATGAACCATGAATTGTAATTGTGAAAAAAGCTGTCATTATTTTCTTCAATAACAACACGGACAGGACGTGATTACCGACACAGAAATATGCTCAAATACGTACTTTACAAATCGTGTAGCCTAATTCTCTAAAACAGAAATCAAGTCAAGAGAGTAACCACTGGATACAAACAAACATGTATTTTCTTACCTTGGTTCTGAGCTGTCCGGAGGTCGAAACTTTCCGGATTAGTTTCTGAGGCCCTTCTTGTTCTCCCTCGCTGTCGGACGACTCATCCACTGCCACGGAGCCCACGACAGCCCCCACCACATTGGCATGGATCCCCGCAGTCGAGGGGCCTTTCTCCGGCTCCTGTTGCGGGAAATTATAAGACCAGCCCGGGTTAGTCTTTCCCCGGTCAGTCGCTCCCTTCCTCTCCGGGATGCGAGAGCTGGACAGTGGTTGGAAAGCGGCTTTCCTCGCCGTCATCTCTTCCCTCTCAACCCCAATTAGCGCTTTAAGAACCTAGATCTAAACAAGAACATACGTGCGCAACTGAGCGCGTGGGGTTGTAGCATATCTCAGTGTTGGGGATTTACTAGGATAAAGCCTGGTTCAGGATGTGTTTATGGTTCCAGCCTACATGCTCAGATCAGACTGAGGCTAGAGACCGCCTAGGCTGCCTCCCTCACACAGACGCACCAACCGACAACCCGCGGACATCGCCGTGGAAGACCCTAGCGGCCGTAAGAGAAGCAGTCGAGCAGATGCTGTTACGGTAACGGCATTAAAAAGTCAACTCATTATTCATATTAGCAAATGGAACACCCAAACCATGGACATTATTAACTGTCTGTCCGTGCGAAAAAAACGTAATGCTCAGGGGAGAAAAAATGAAATAGCAATAGTCTATTTTTTAGATCTCCATGTGACGGCGTAGGCTACGATAAGAAACAAGTTAACATTCATGTTTACTGGCCTAACGACTGACAGAAAGCTTTCTACTATGAAAATATTTATTTTTACAAATTAACACCGGGTGAGGGTGTACTTTGAAAATTGATTACATAATTGTTTAGGCTTCAATCCACTGACTAGCCTTTACTTTTAATGAAAACGGATTATTACAAATATGCTATCAAATAGCATCAACACAAAAAATGTAATTTCCTCATACCGTTTTATCCGATGTTTTATCTATAAGGTGTCTATGATGTTGCAAACTATTGCCCCTTTAATTAATCAACAAATAGTAGTTGAACATTAGCCTATACATTTCAAACCTCCAGATATTAAGTTGCATTTTAGTTTTAATCTGAAAGTATTCATTTTGGGAAGATCAATAGGTTGAGCTATCCAAAATGAAAGGCATTCGGTCCTGATCAAGGTGCAGGCAGATTGTCTAAAAATAACACCTCCATTTGTTCTGTTGATGTCCTTATTCTCGTAGACAGAATAAAATAACTCAACATTTTCACCGCCTTAAATATAAGGTAAATAAACTACTGACCAGTTCTTCCCATGCAGGGCTGCGAGTATAATGGTAGACATCCATAGTCCCGCTTAATCCGCTCTGGTAAACAAGTCTGTGTGCGATACAGATGTAACTGATAGAGCAGTGTGGTTACCGTGAAACCTGGTTATATAGATTGAGGTCCTGAACCAGGTAAACTAGGTTATAATTCCGTGTTTGATACAACTCTCGTCCACCCCCTCTCCAATTCTCTCCCAGCCTTTTCCCTCGCCGCTCGTTCAAGGGCTGAGCCTCGTCGCCACGTGATACATGTCAAACCCGTATATGGTATTGGGGGAGCACAGAAGAGAATTTGGGAGGGGATGCCTGCTCGTGCCTGCTGCGTGCCTGATGCCTATGACGCCACCCGAAGACACTTCCTCAGTTAAATCTGGCCTAACATTGGTCCACTGTCTCTCATCAGTTAGTGTAAAGAAACACCAAGCATACATCCTATATGGACGTTTCTCTCTTTGCTGCTAAATTAATTTGGAAGAAAAAAAATACATTAACAACACATTTCATTGAACTGGTCTGTCCAGTCCATCCGGCAACTGGTGAGAGCATAACCAGTAGACTTATAACCCATTATTTGAAATTGGCACTAAAGGTCTATATAGCAAATGAGCAGCTAATGCTATAGTCAAAACCCTTATTCTTGGCACTTTAATAGTGGATGAAGAGTTTCTGCCCACTTTCAGAAAATATCTGAAAACCTACCTTTTGACAGAGAATATAAAATACTTCCACTGCCGCCACCTCTTTTATCAGTTGTAAACTGTGCTAATTATGTTAATGGTGTAATGTGCTCTTTGCTACACTGACTTCTGCCGATAACATATTAATTAATTAAAATGCACTCACTACTAAGCTGTGTGGTTGTTTCACCTAGATGTAAAATGTATGCATTTACTGTAAATTATTCTAGGTATGAGTATCAATTTAAAGGACGAAAATGTCAAATTTATCTGACTTCACACATAATTGTCAAGTGTACTAAACTAAAAAATCAATTAGGGCCAAATCTAAATGAAAGAAGAATAACTATTAAAAAAGAAAAATATTGATAGAAGAAAGTGTTAGAGTACTTAAAACAAACGGTTGTGTAAAATGTGTTACTCAGCTCCATTATTAGTTGTGGCAAATGTATCATTAAACCCTTAGACATTGCCAACCACTAATAGTATCTCACTGAACAAACCAGATTTTGTGTCAGGTCTTTAAATTAGATTGATTCAGTCAAATTAGCCGTTAAAATATTGGAATGCCTTTTACGTTAGTATTTTTCTGTGTTGAAATGTATGTATATTCTAATGTTCCTGCAAACTATATTTTAACTTTAAACTAGCTAGTTCTCGTATACAATTTGGCAACACACAGATAGTTACATGTTAATATCCTAGCTAACATAAACATAGGTCTAGCCTACTGTGTAATAAGGAACTATACTACTAGCTAGGCTTCCAGAACGGAAGACATTTCTCACGGACACATGTGTGTGCCTTGTTTATTGTCTGCATAGCTAACTATATTAGAAAACAGCAAGAGATAATGTTAATTACCCTGCTATTTCTTTGAGGAAACTGACTTCGACAACGTCAGTGTTTCAACATGCATTTGCAAATCTTATGGAAAAGCACGTCTGCGGCCGTGGCTGCTAGGAGAATGCGGAATATTTTGGGTCCTGTCCTGGGCAAAGGCGGCTGGACATGGAACACTCATGAGGTCAAACTACTAAACACTTCGGCAGGTGACTAACCGTCCTTTCTAACACTACTGGCTGTTGTGACACTCTCCGGTTAGCTATTTTTTGTAGGCTGCAATACCACATTCGTTGTTTTACAAAGTTTAACTACTCTGTGTCTGCTGATGTAACAGGATAGCAATTTTGAGCAGATAACTGCTGCAACTGTCATGTTGTCATGTAACTATTCGATTACCAGTTAGTGTAGCTAAGTATTCTGGAACTAATGTAAACCAAGTTCAAAGGTCACATTTAACATAAAATGCTAAACAAATCAAAAAGCACAATCATTACTAGCTAGCTACGCCCATTGGTTAGCTATATCCACATTACATGTATTCCTGTATACTGTACTTCTGTTAATACATGTTTTCTTATGTATGTAAGGTGGTGACACAGTGAAGATAGGGGATATCTCCTACCAGCTGAAAACACCTCGGCAACCAGAGCTAGTGCCTATCAATCACAGTATGTAACACCAGTCATCTGCTTTACTTGTAATGCAGTGCGCTGCATTTCTGTTTGTGTGTGTAAGGAGGATGTACTAAAGAGAACATGTGGGAGACATGGCATTTGTCTTTGCTTTCCCTTCCTTGTGCATGATAGTGTTAGAGACCATGCCTCAGACTGTAATCCAGCACCTGCGTTGGATCATGCAGAAGGATCTGTTGGGTCAGGACGTTTTCTTAATCGGTCCCCCTGGACCCTTACGGCGATCCATTGCTATGCAGTACCTGGTGAGCACACACACATCACAAGCTCACTGAGTGGCATCGCATCCGCGCTTGATGCCGGTCTAAACCCTGGCCGGTGTTGTATGGAAGCAAAGTTACATTATATAATGGGTGATCAAATTTGATGACCTGTTAGACCGTTAGCATTAGTAAACACGTGAGAACATTTGATGTTACCCTTTCCGAGGGGTTAGAAAGTATTCTAACATGTTTTGTGGCCTCTGATTGGATAGGAGCTGACCAAGAGAGAGGTGGAATATGTAGCTTTGTCCAGAGACACCACAGAGACCGACCTCAAACAGCGGAGAGAGATACGATCTGGTACAGCATTCTACGTAGACCAGGTTTGTACAGAGTCTGTTGTGGTTGCTGATAAATGTTGATATGCCCATTTATCTACCCAGGAGTTGATACATCAGTTGTTGGACCTGTGAATTAATGATATGCCTTTTGAGATTAGTTTAACTGTTAACAAGCAAGCAAGCAAGTTTATATATATAGCACAGTTCATTCAAAATGAATCGAAAAAAAATCCTATGGCATAAAGATATATACTTAAATCAAAACATTAAAACATCATTATAATAAATATATATATATATATAGAATAATAAAAGTCTGTTGTACCTAATCAAAACATCAGCAGATTTTATTCCAATTATAAACAAATTAAATGTAATCATAAACTCTAAATCTTTAAACAAATGGTTCTGATTATAATTTGAATATCATGGATGGTCAGTCATTGTATTCATAGCTCTTTTTATGATTTTTAAAGGGTTTTCATTTTGCCAGCCCTATCTCCCTCTGTTGTTTACTGCTTTAAGGCTCTTTAAAATAAGTAGGACATAAGACATGAAAAATGTTGTTGTCCCTTTGAAACAGGTTTTACTACTAGACTATTAGTGAACATAGTTTGCTTGTGGAAACCGGCTTTTGACAGTTAAAAGGTGTTCTCCGGCTCACGTGGTATCGACAGCTTCCTGGTATGTGAATGCATATATACATTTCTATATTTTTTGTCTACGGTATTACGACCTGTGCTACGTGTAATTTACGTTTCCCCGCTTATTACCAATTCTGAAAACTATTGGGCAAATTGTGCTTAACTGGGATCTTTTTTATTTCCCCTCATGAAAACATTTGAACAACATTCCGTTGGTGTATTTTTTGTGTATTTTTGCTATTCCTTGTTCCTGCATTGTTCTGCGCTACTCATTAAATATCGACTAAATCTTAAAGATCCACTGCTCTCTAAAGATGTTGGAGAGAGTTTAGAGGAAAGTGTTGAGTGGAGTGTCAGATCAGTGGCTCTGTGCAGGGAGGCAGATCCTGGGTTAGGGTTGGTGTCGGACCAGTCACCGAAATGTCAAAGAAATTTGAATACCCGTCCCAGCTTGGCAAAAAATATCTTGCGACTCCTTGAGAAAAGCACTTAAAGATGCTACCAATGACTTTTGTGAACAACAAAGTTGTTAAACCCCCATAGATAAATGTGTAATATGTTGTTTATATGCGCATTATCCACAATTAGAATCATAACCCACTGTCATATTACTATCATACTTCAATTACCAATTAAAATCCCAATCAGAAAGCAGATAAACATAGGGTTTATAGGCCTATGTTTTAAGGCGGGGGCATTTGCAGCGATTGTAGGCCTTGTGTCTGTTGGCATTTGCCTTACTTCCGATCGCTAACTCACGTCACGCTTTGTTTAGTTGTCCACCCCCGCAGCTAGCGGTTAGCTTTTAGTGATTGGCTGTGCAGAATCGCTACATGCTAATCGCGACCACTGAGACAACCAGAAAACATAAGAAGAAACCACTAGTAAAAGTCAACAATGGCGTTGAGGGAGGGGGACAGCGGGCCTGTACGTGCTCAGTGTAGCAGGGTAGCTTAGCTTCCTCCATTAGTTACACATTTTTAAATAAACAGCGATATCACTCAATTTATCAAATGTCATGTTTCTCCATTTCATTTCATTAGACTATTATTGCTGCAGTTTCTGCGCTCCAAATATTCCTCGTTAACCTATGCTACATTGATTTAGCATTATGGATTTTGTTTTGAATTACTACAGGCAGGCATTGGTGATGCCTCTGTCGCTTTGATTGATGGTTATTTTAAGGGTCTGCAAGTCTATACTTATATTCAACATCATATCCTTTCCATAATATAATAAAAAACGTTTTCATTCCTGTGTCATGTCCAGCCTCTTTGAACAACTTCCTGCCCCTGAGATTGACTAAAATTGACAGGGTGTTATGCACATTTATAATTTAGTGCATCAAAATTGGAATTGTCTTTGTAATTCCAACGAAAGATTACAACGCAGCCGGTGAATAAAGGCTGTCAACCAAGTAAGATGATGACTCAACCTGATTGACATGAGGAGAACACATCCACTGGCCTTTACTCTGCCTAGAGACCATTGGATAGGTCACCATGGAGACAAGGTGTTGGTAAACAGAAGTCCCCTAGGGAGAAGCCCTCAGATTACCACACTCCACCTGGGGGCTGCATATTACATGATGAATCCTAATATTTATGTTCTAATGTATAGATCCTGAATGATGGCTCCTAATATTTGTTCTAATGTATTGATCCTGAATGATGGATCCTAATATATATGTTCTAATATATAGATTGTGAATGATGGATCCTAATATATATGTTCTAATATATAGATTGTGAATGATGGATCCTAATATATATGGTCTAATATATTGATCATGAATGATGGATCCTAATATTTATGTTCTAATATATTGATCCTGAATGATGGATCCTAATATATCTTAAAATGGATCCTAGGTTAAAGATCCTAAATTATCTTTTTGTAAATGATGTAAACTAAATCATGGATCCCAGGAACGTTCAGTCGGGGTAAGCATCGTCCATCCTGCACTCAGATAGCGATCTTTAACACCCTTCTTTATCCTGCTTCATTTAGCAACTCAACGTATGAAATGTAGGTCAAAGTCAAATGAATCTTTTACTGGAAAGACCAAATGCTCCTGTGATGTTGCTTTGACCTGCACTCTGTTCTGCTCTTCCTCTGCCAACATCTCCCCCACTTCCCCCTCCTCCTGCATCCTTCCTCTTCTTCTTCCACTGAAATCAGAGTCAGGTTACTGGAGGCTGGACAGGGTTAGTGTCTGTCTATCCTCCCTCGCTCCCCCACAGGCCATCATTTGTCCACCATAGACAAAACAGGTGGCCATTGTTCCCATGGCAACAGGTGCTTTATAGCTGTACCCAGGGATTGAGCTAATTAGTGTCAATGTTTTTTTTACAAATTACTTTAGAAATTGCTGTTTTCGCTAAATTTGCTAGTTTCTTGCATGTGTGTGTGTTCAAGTGCTTGTGTGTTTGTGTGTGTGAGAGAATTGTGACATATCTAACTGGTTTTAAGTGAAAATATCGAAGTGAAGACTATTCCGAATTTTAAACTATGTTACTGAGAACATTTTGCCGGTGGGAGAACTGTTTTGGTAATTTTGTTTTTAGGTTTGGTATCAGTTTAGGGTTAACGTTAGGGTTTGATTTAAGGGGTTTGGTTGGAGTTTAAGGAAAACAGTTGTTTTAATGGTAGCATTACTTCAAAATGTGTGTTTGTGTGTGTGTGTTAACTGGTGCACTAGAACATTCCTGTGGGCCTTGAGCTCATTTAAAGACCTACATTCATGCTCACTGGGTTAGTCCCAGAGCTCTCTCCTCTCCTCTTCCCAGTGCTTTTCCCAGAGTTCTTTCTTCTCAGACTATATTGTAATAAATTCCCTATAGCATGTTGCATCTTGTTGAAAGCAGTGCCATGTTACATCTTTATGTAATTGTGTTGAAGGCAGTGCCATTTTAAACCATTACCTCATCTTGTTGAAGGCCGGGCCATTTTAAGCCATTCTCATCATGTTGAACGCAGTGCCATGTTACATCTTTATTTAATTGTGTTGAAGGCCGTGCCATTTTAAGCCATTCTCATTATGTTGAACGCAGTGCTATGTTACATCTTTATTTCATCGTATTGAAGTCTGTGCCATGTTACATTTTTATCTCATCATGTTGAAGTCAGTGCAATTTTAAATCATTATCTCTTAATGTTGAAGGCTGTGCCATTTTGAACCATGATCTCATCATGTTGAATGCAGTGCCATATTACATTTACATGTCATCATGTTGAAGGCAATGCCATGTTACATCCTTATCTCATCATGTTTAAGGCAGTGCTGTGTCACGTCTTTATCTCATATTGAAACCAGTGCTGAGTTACTTCTTTATTTCGTGTTGAAGGCCATACCTTGTTACATCTTCAGATATACATCCAAATAGAATTTAAATGTAGTTATTTAGATATGTTTTGATGTTAACATCAGGATTTCTATTAACATCTACCCTACCGGTTAGTTACGCCATAATATACCCTCTCATTTAACGTCCTTGTAGCTAGTTGTGATTTAATATAGGCAAGGCCATGTCTGGAAATACTTTTTGGCCCTTAAGACCAGGTCCAATGCTGAATGAATTAGCTCTCATTCAACCCGGTAGGCTATTCGGTCCGCAAATTGACTCAATTATAATGATTGGAATCTCACCTTTGTTTGATTCCATAATAACATTTGGACGAATGACATCACTGGCCTTGTTTGTCAACCCAAGCTACTGTAGGGGTCCTTTTCTTCTTGGTCTTTGTTTTTGGTATTTACTGCTCTGTTATTTTGCCCAATTGTTTGACAACATTGTACCAATCTATTTCATTGTATATCTTTGTTCTACTTTCTAAGTTCTGTATTTCTATGCTCTGTTTGTTTTTTCATCTGGTTTGATCACTTTCACCCTTCTTGGTTAATTTGGTTAATTTTTTCAGTTTAATTCTGAGGGGTTGTTTTGTGTCTACACAACATACTAGGCCTTTGATTCCAAGTATTGTGATCGATTTTCCGTGTTTTGAACTTTTTGACCTACCTGAATATTTCTTGTCCGAGTCCTTGCCTGGACCTTCGCTCCGTTTCTTGAGTATTTTTTACCTTGATTACCAGCCTGACCATGAGCCTGATTATTGCCTAGCTCTTGTGTTGTTTTGCTTTTTGATATCCGGGTTCTGACCTGCACCTGTTTGACATTTGACATCTGAGTTTGCCGTTGGTCCTCAGAATAAAGAATGCGCTCTCCGTGTGGTACCATTCTCCTGCCTACCTGTTGTGTTCTGCCAGCTGAGTTCACTCTGAATTTGGCCGTGGATGAACTGGCTCTGGTTATTTGGTCCGGGGAAGAAATGTTAGAAAGGACTATTTGTCAGGAAACATTCTAGCAGTTTACAGGTCAGATGTCATGTGATTATTCTACACATTTTGTAGAAAGAAACCAATTCATGTTAAAATTTTTGCATATTTGCGGTGACACGCTTTGTGACCCTAATTCCAAGTCAGCCAGAGGGCCTGCTGTATCTAGCTCGCTTCCTCTCTGTTCTCCAGCTTCCAGACCATATCTACAGCCAGCACAGGTGCTCTGTGAACTTCTTCTCATAAAAAGCAAACAGCAAGTATTTCAAGGGATATTTTTCTTCCTTTTTTACCATATTATCCTCTTCTGTAGCACACTGACAAACACTGATCGCACACATCCACGCTACTTGTGGTCTTGAATACTGTCCTCCTCTCACCATCCTGCATCACTCTGTTTCTAACCATTATCTGATGACGGTGTCCTCTGGGCTGAAAATGGACCATGGAGTTTATATATAGAGTCATCTGCTTCCAGCTTTAGTTTTTATGAGTGCTCTTACCACAGAGCCGGGCTGTGTATTTACATGTTAACCTAATTACATGGCAACATTGTTCTGTGGTCGGCCCAGACGGCTACAGTTTCTTGCCTTTAACGTCAGAGCTGTTTGATTTGTCCGCACACGCTCGCTCACTCATTCACTCAATAATGCACTCATTCTCTCTGTCTGTCTCCCTCTCATTCATTCTCTCTCTCAGACACACAAACACACACACACACACACTCACAGAGCTAACCCAATAGCATCATCACATGTTTGGGTAGAGAAGGAAATAGCCTCCATTTAAATACCAAGACTGTTTTCAGTCATCTTTCTTTTTTTTCGCTCGCTCGCTCGCATGCACGCCCACGCACTCTCATCCACACACGCACAGGATTTCTCCTTCCAAACCCAATAACCTTATCACACATTTGGTTAGAGGAAAAAAGACTGTCGAAATAGCCTGAGTGTTTTGATGCAGTAGGACATTCTGTGGAAGGCCTATATTTTACTGTGGCGTCGGTTAATTTGACAGGAAAACTGGTTCAAAAAGGTTACAGAGTTACTAGTGTCCATGTAGAATTAGGTTAGCCGAACAAATGACTAGGAAGTCAATACTGTTTTATGTTTAAAATAATCAAATCAAATATATTTATCGGGACATTCTTTCATGCTTTTTATAATTAATAGAGCAGTGGTACTCGATCTTCTGCTGGAGACTCATAGCCGTCTCACAGTTCGGTTGTAGCCCTGAACTTGCACACCTGAATTGAGCAGCCAAGGGCTTGATCGTTAATCTGCTAGTTGATTCAAGTGTGCCAGCTCAGAGATGCTTCTAATACATGGAACAGATTCGAGTCTCCAGGGATGGTTTAAGAACCATTGCAATGTGGACATAGAGATAGATAAAGAACTTATTCTTTGCGTGAGATGTCAGCTACATTTAGTCTTTGGCCACGCGCTGCAGTCATCCGTTTAGGTCAAAATGGGAATAGAAGCATAGTAGAAACATATAATTTCCCACACATTTTGGGTCATAATTGTATTTGAACACGTTCATTGTCTGCTTAACACTATGTTTTTGACATCATGGAAATCAAGCTGCATTATTCTTAAATACAGCTTCAACCAATGAAATGTTGCTCTTGGTTAGATACATTATTATTATGTTATTATATAAATCTGAGATATATTTTAAGGAGAAAGATCATGGGCGATAAACACAGATTCAAACCCATGCTTCTTGCCTTATTTCAGAGACCATTATCATTCTACTAAACCTTTCAAACTAGGTGCTTTTGTAGAGGTCCTGTAAATACGGTCCCTGTTCGTGGTCTTTCGGCATCGAGGTCAGATAGCTTGATATCCGTTAGTTCCTGATCAGTACACTGAAAGCCTAAACCTAGACACAGTGGCCTTAGGAAAAAAGGTGTGTTGTATTGCAGTGTCCATTTAAGCTATATTACAGCTGCATTTATATCCTGTTTCCAAAAACATTGGGATGCTGTGTAGAATGCAAATGCAAATTAAAACAGAATGCAATGTTGTATTTTTCATCACATAATATTCCAAATATTTTCAATGGGTGTCAGGTCAGGAATGCAGGCAGGCCAGTTTAGCACCATGACTCTTCTACTACAGAGCCATGCTGCTGTAATACGTGCAGAATCCGGTTTGGCAACGTATTTGGCTCCAAAATCTGTATATATTGTTCAGCATTAATGGTGACCTTACAGATGTCACCCATGCGATGTGCACTAAGGCACCCCCATACCATCACACATGTTGGCTTTTGAACTGTGCGCTGATAACAAGCAGGATGGTCCCTCTCCTCTTTTGTCCAGAGGAAGCGGCGTCCATGATCCCAAAAATAATTTCACATTTAGATTTGTCAGACCACAGGACAGTTTTCCATATCTTCATATTCCATCTTAAATGAGCTCGGGCCCAGAGTAGGCAGTCCGATTTTCTTCAGTCGTATATTTTATGTATAAAGACCGTTGTGTTACATTGTCTGTCGGATATGTTATGTATAAATACAGTTGTGTTACAGCGTCTGTCAGACGTGTTATTTATAAATACAGCTGTGTTACACCGTCTGTCAGAAGTGTTATTTATAAAAACAGCTGTGTTACAGTGTGCCGTCCGGGCAGCCACAGAGGGTAGGATCCTCGTTCTAGAGGGCCTGGAGAAGGCGGAAAGGAATGTTCTCCCAGTCCTAAACAACCTGCTGGAGAACCGAGAGATGCAACTAGAGGATGGTCGCTTCCTTATGTCTTACCAGCGTTACGACAAACTATTGACGGTGAGAACAGGTCCTGTGTGCGTGTGTGAGCTGGGTGTGATGTGTTTGTGCCTGTGTTTGAGTATATGTGTGGGTTCCAGGTGTGCGGGAGGTGTGTGTATGAAGGACCCAGTTGTGGATATACAGCTCCGGAAAAAAATAAGAGACCACAGCACCTTTTTCTTTCCTTTCCAAAAAAGCGGAAAGCAAGGTTTTGAGGGAGGATCAAAGGGGTTAATATTGAGAGACCACTCACTCAAAACTCCATTTCATCTTTTTTGGAAAGGATAGAAAAAGGTGCAGTGGTTCCTTCATTTTTTGCGGCGCTGCATATGAGGTATTTGTGCGTGTATATGAAGGCATTGGCCCTGTTCACTGCAGGAGCATACCAAAGAGGAGTTGGATGCGTGGAAGATTGTGCGTGTGAGTGAGGACTTCCGTGTCATCGCCCTTGGACTTCCTGTCCCTCGGTACAAGGGCAACCCCCTGGATCCGCCCCTTCGGTCCCGCTTTCAGGCCAGAGATGTCTACTACCTACCCTTCAAGGTAGGAGCAACAAACCTCAGTCCGGAGCCCGATACTTGAGGCTTTGTGTAAGACTGTCGAGGGTCACCAGTAGATTTGAAGCGTCTGCTTATGCCGTATTTGCCCATCTCTTTCAGGACCAGTTGGAACTTCTGTACAACGCTGGACCAAACGTGCCTGCTGAGAGGTAACAATAGTCATTTGCACCATTACCATTCAGCAAGAGTTATTTGCTAGTCCAATAGTTCCGTATTATGGTGAATGTGGTCTTTTGATTGACGTTTACCCACTATCCACAATTCCGCGATAGCCCTAGTGAGTGCATGTACACACGCGCTCACGCGCACACACACACAACAATGGTAATAATGTACAGTGTACCAGAGTAATAACTGACTGTCTTATAGTGTACAGTGTACCAGCGTAATAATGGAGTTATAGGCTAATGCGCATACCGTGTTGTGTCTGTGTTACAGAGTGTCCCAGCTGCTTTCGTTTGCAACCACCCTCTGTTCTCTAGAGTCATCCAATCTGGGACTTCCTGACTTCCCTGTAGACAACCTCCCACCTGCTATCACAATACTGGTGAGGGGGTGGGTGCTGGTCTTCCAATGTTCTCTGTGGACAATCTGCACTCTGCTCTCGTGGTGCTTTTCTATTATGACTAACCCTCATGCCAGGGTCTTTTAAGTACATTTTTAAAAGTATTTATTTCTACTATTCTTATTTTCTTTGTCATGGTAACAGGCCTAATGCACCTAGGGGTTTGTACTGAATGGCCAATATACTGTTACACTGAAAGCCCATTTTCATACCTGTGGTATCTGGTCTGATGTGCTTTGGCCATGTACCTCAAACCACTGAGGCCTTACTGTTAGGTCACAAATGCAAGTGGTAATGGAATGTTTTCTTCGTGCAGTGGTGTTTGGTGTCATTTACCACAGCGTTCAGCCAGTCAGTATTCAGAATCCAACTGCCCCTGGATGTATCACAATTTTTGCAGCTTACGACACCGCCTGCCCAGTCCTGTTCCAGCCAACCTAGTCCTGTTCCAGCCAACCCAGTCCTGTTCCAGCCAACCCGTCCTTTTACAGCCAACCCAGTCCTTTTACAGCCAACCCAGTCCATTTATTGCCAACCCAGTCCTTTTACAGCCAACCCAGTCCTTTTACAGCCAACCCAGTCATTTTACAGCCAACCCAGTCCTGTTCCAGCCAACCCAGTCCTGTTCCAGCCAACCCAGTCCTGTTCCAGCCAACCCAGTCATGTTCCAGCCAACCCAGTCATGTTATAGCCAACCCAGTCCTGTTATAGCCAACCCAGTCCTGTTATAGCCAACCCAGTCCTGTTCCAGCCAACCCAGTCCTGTTAGAACCAACCCAGTCCTGTTAGAAACAACCCAGTCCTGTTAGAGCCTACCCAGTCCTGATAGAACCAACCCAGTCTTGTTAGAACCAACCCAGTCCTATTCAGCCAACCCAGTCCTGTTAGAGCCTACCCAGTCCTGTTAGAACCAACCCAGTCTTGTTAGAACCAACCCAGTCCTGTTCAGCCAACCCAGTCCTGTTAGAACCAACCAAGTCCTGTCCAGCCAACCCATTCCCGTCTCTGTTTGTGTTTAGGAGCAATTTCCCATGGTGTCATCACAGCAGATGGTCCAGAGGCTTTACCCCTACCAGGCCATGTTGGGAAAAGAGGGCCACACGGCTGTAGAAGGAGTTCTACGTGTACGAACACACACACACACACACACACTGTGGCTGCTACTAACGAATATTTTGATACTTCAATTAAGCATATATGGAAATATAACTAACAGCATTAAATGTGGATGGTACTATCTAATATAAAAGTAATGTGAGGGAAAAAAATATTTGATCCCCTGTGGATTTTGTATGTTTTCCCACTGACAAAGAAATGATCTGTCTATAATTTAAATGGTAGGTTTATTTGAACAGTGTAAAACAGAATAACAACAAAGAAATCCAGAAAAACACATGTCAAAAATGTTTTAAATTGATTTGCATTTTAATGAGGGAAATAAGTATTTGATGCCCTCTCAATCCGAAAGATTTCTTGCTCCCAGGTGTCTTTTATACAGGTAACAAACTGAGATTATGAGCGCACTCATAAAGGGAGAGCTCCTAATCTCAGTTTGTTACCTGTATAAAAGACACCTTTCCATAGAAGCAATCAATAAATCAGATTCCAAACTCTCCAACATGGCCAACACCAAAGAGCTGTCCAAGGATGTCAGGGACAAGAATGTCAACCTACACAAGGCTGGAATGGGCTACAAGACCATCACCAAGCAGCTTGGTGAGAAGGTGACAGCCGTTGGTGCGATTATTCGCAAATGGAAGAAAAACAAAAGAACTGTCAATCTCCCTCAGTCTGGGGCTCCATGCAAGATCTCACCTCGTGGAGTTGCAATGATGATGAATCAGTCCAGAACAACAAAGGATGATCTTGTCAATGATCTCAAGGCAGCTGGGGCCATAGTCACCAAGAAAACAATTGGTAACACACTACGCTGTTAAGGACTGAAATCCTGCAATGCCCGCAAGGTCCCCCTGCTCAAAAAAGCACATTTTCAGGCCTGTCAGAAATTTGCCATTGAACATCTGAATGATTCAGAGGAGAACTGGGTGAAAGTGTTGTGGTCAGATGAGACCAAAATCAAGCTCTTTGGCATTAACTCAACTCGCCATGTTTGGAGGAGGAGGAATGCTGCCTATGACCCCAAGAACACCATTCCCACAGTCAAACATTTGAGGTGGAAACATTATGCTTTGGGGGTGTTTTTCTGCTAAGGGGACAGGACAACTTCACCGCATCAAAGGGACGATGGATGGGGCCATGTACTGTCAAATCTTGGGAGAGAACTTCTTTCCCTCAGCCAGGAAATTGAAAATGGGTTGTGGATTGGTATTGCAGCATGACAATGACCCAAAACACATGGCCAAGGCAGCAAAGATATGGCTGAAGAAGAAGCACATTAAGGCCTAGCCACTCCAATGGGCAAACGTCAGTGGAAAAATACATACAAAATCAGCAAGGGATCAAATACTTTTTTCCCCTCATTTCGTAAGAACTACAACTCATCAGAATTTCAATTTTCAATTACTTTACTTTTAACAAAATATGATTTAAAACATTTTTGTGAATATTTTTAATGAACGACGAAGTTCAGTAAAGACATATTTTTCACAGTCGGTTTTGCTCGTATTAACCAAAGGTGTACTGTATCAACAACTGGCTTTTGCTTAAAGTATTCAGTGTCAGGTTCTGAAGCCTTTTTTATATGTTGCTTTTTCATTTTTCATTTTTTTTATATTGCTGTGTCTTACATCAACTAACTAACAGATAATGAAATTTGTGACCCACCATTTTTCATTATCGTTGTTGGTGATTAATTGTCCACACACACCCGCATTCTCACTCTCACACACACACACACACACATTCTGTCATACACACACACACATATACACACACACACACATTTTCTCATACACAGTCACACATACGCCCGCGTCGCTAAGCGCTGTCTTCTCTGTCCAGAGGTTTGAGCTGCAGGACACACGGCAGCAGCCAGTTCCCAGTGCCGTCCAGAGGGTGGCGCCAGCGAATACACAGCGTCCTGGCCCAACTGGAGCCCAGGCCGATATTACGCTGCGCATCGCTGACAAGGACATCACCTTCCAGGTAATGTCGTGAGGCCACACCTTCACTCTTGTCTGGCCTCCTTGACGGTTTGGAAACTTGTCTCTTTAGAAACTGGATGTTTGTTAGTTTTTCTTTAAACTCCACTCACAGGCTTGTTGAAGCCAGACTTAGCATGGTTTCATTATTTCTTTAAACTGGTAAATTGCAAAGTTTTTAGTTCCTACCTAGGTTGCAAAATATCGGAAAAGAACCAAAGATGGAGGAAAAATTTAATTCTGTTTTGGAAGAACTGTGCTGTAATCATTATGTCCAGTCAATAAAACCATTACAACTTCTCTGCTATTCTGAAAAATGTGTTTTGGCTATGGTAAAACTTTAATTCATCAAACATGACTGACAATCTGCCATTCATTAAAATGGAAAATAGACAGTGTCAATGATATTCGTGGTTTTTCTGGATAGTGGTTGAGACTGCTGCTCAACCTCTTCGTTCGAAGTTTAGAATGAGCTTTTTCCCTCCCAAAACCGCTAATTTTTTCTAACTCATCCACATGTATTTTACAATACAGCAGAAGATTGCAGCAGGAGCTACATCTCTTTAGAAAGCCCATCATTCAGCGTTCTAATGCGAGTGTGTTGTCTGGTCGCAATACTGACCATTTACCTAGGAAAGGGTTATGTTTGTTTCTCAAAGACTGATGTGGTTCACCAAAGATGCGACTTACATCCACAGATTTCACTGGGGTTTTATTTGGCGATTTTGCTGCCATCTTTACCTAGCTAGTTACTGTTTCACTGAAGGCAGTATTCTCATGAGCACCTGTGTAAGCCCCTCCCAAGCAATGCATTTGATTGAGTTAATGTGTTTTGAGACGTTACAACATGTTTGCAGGAAAATTATTATAGGTATTCCCCAGACATAGCAACAAGCCAGCACTTATTTAAGGGGCTAGCTTCCAGGTAACCCAGCGCCCCTGGGACGTCCTGCAGAGACGTGTGACGCCTGGGGCACTGTTAAGGTATCAGATAACGGTGTAGGAAAAGTCCTGTCCGGAGCTATCTAGGATTTCCCAACCCCCTGGACTGGACCATTACAAGGACACAAACAGTTTGCTTCTGGCCCGCTGAGGCTTGACATGGATATGTATTTTTCTGTTTCCTTGATGTCAGTGCAGTCTTTTCTGAAGTGTCTGAAGCATCTTTGTGAAATGTTCCATCTGCAACTGATGGTGATTTTATGGACAACATTTTAAGTGGAGAGCCATCTGTAGTTAGTTACAAGCTTACACTGTGCCTCGTTTTCATGTGATTTTAATAGATATTTTAGCACACTCACTTACCACCATTTGTATTAACCCTTTCAATTGAACTAAGTAAATTGCAAATCATCTGGCAACAAATGAAACATGTGGCTCTTGTTTCTTTAGCCAGATAGCAACAAAGCTCCCAGGCATCTATGAATGGGGAGATGACAACGATTTTATGTTCTCCCAAGCAATGCATGTGAGAATTATCTTGGCTATGCAGATGAAGATATTATATTTTTTTGTTATTGTATGTTATCTCTTGTCTAAGGTGTGGGTGGGTGGGTGTGTGGTTGTGTGGGTGTGTGTGTGTGTTGTGTATGAAGACACATATTCATTAGATTATGAGAGAAAAAGAAGTTCATATTACAGATTGTGTGGTGATGTTATGTTAAATGAAATAATGCAGTTGTATTTTTCTGG
This sequence comes from Esox niger, assembly GCA_016801105.1. Taxonomy (NCBI): domain Eukaryota; kingdom Metazoa; phylum Chordata; class Actinopteri; order Esociformes; family Esocidae; genus Esox; species Esox niger. The sequence goes on along the minus strand of JACXGJ010006371.1, from coordinate 6,475 downwards.
TGGGACTTCAGTCACTCCCTCTATGCCATTTGTTTTCATTAGCTATAATCACTTAAAAGAACAATCTTTCTCTCACTCTGACTCTTCTCGCTCTCTTTCTTTCTCTCTTTTTGACTACAGGTCCCAGCAGGCACCAGGAAGCCCCGCCCCCCAAACAGTAATCCGGCCTTCATTAGTACCCCGAGTCACGCCCAGCTACTGGCTGAGATGATGCAGTCACACCTGGTCAGAGACATGTGCCTGATAGGAGCAAAGGTTCATTCACACTTGCACTTGTACACATATCCACACACACAAACATGCACCTCTGTCCGAACTGGTGTCTGGAGAACATACTAAGCAGAGCTGATATGCTTTCAGGGTAGTGGGAAGTCTGTGGTGGCCAAGGAGTTTGCCCAGATGCTGGGCTACAACATGGAGCCACTGATGCTATATCAGGTAGGACGACCGTAAAGCACTTATTTCCCTCAGGACGCTGAGTGTGCACTGTAGGTGTGGCTGCGTGGCCAGCTGTGTGTGTGTGTGTGTGTGTGTGTGTGTGTGTGTGTGTGTGTTTGTTACGGGCACGACCCCTTGCTGAGGTTTAGTTTGCAATTGTTGGATTACCGGAATGCCAGAAGTGGTGACAAGAGTTTACGCTATACTGTGTCTTTGGGATTTGAAGTAGCAACCTCTCGGTTAGCGTCATCAAACCTTCCTGTGAGGCCTTGCTGTCCGTTTATTGCATTTCAGACCTGTTAAAAATGGGGAGACTGTGCGAATGGCCTTCCACCTCATTCGTGTTAAGGATTATATTGACTTCAGCCATCGTTATGACTGTGCTGTTAGTGGAGATGTCCTGAGTGGAGGTAAGACTGAAGCATACCAGAACTCAGCAGGGGCACAGGAGAGGTTCCCTCCTGGCTCCTCCAGCATCTGCCTTGGATCAAAGAAGGAGTGTGTGTGTGTGTGTGTGTGTGTGTGTGTGTGTGTGTGTGTGTGTGTGTCTGAGTGTGTCTGAGTGTCTGTATGTTTGTGTGAGTGTGCGCATACGAGCGTGTATTAGGCAGTAGCTATTTCTAGCTGCTACAGGTCATGGGTCAGTCTCCTTGAGCGGTAGTGGAATTCTGTGGCGGAGTTTATCTCATCTGCACTGAAATTCTGAGTAAATCTGCCATCAACAGCCAGGGTGATAGCTGTATTTCACCACGGACTGCTGGGATAAAAATAAATCTTCAGTTTCGCTTCCTTTAAATGTAGACTGTTGTTTTCATTTTTGTCCGTCACTTTTGCTTAAATAAATACAGTTATGTCCGGAAATAGTTTGACACAGACAGTTTTGTTAATTTGTCTTTTTACCAAAAGATATTCAAGTTACAGTTGAATAATGAATATGTGCTGTCTATGAGGGTATTCATTTGAGGGTATTCACATCCAATTGTTGCAAAAGCTATTTCATGGACAGGTGTGGGCTATTCCTTCAATATTTCTTCATCAATTAAGCAGGTAAACGGTCTGGGGTTGATTCCAGATGTGGTATTTGCATTTGGAAGCTGTTGCTGTGAACCCACGACATGCGGTCTCAATACCATTAAAACAGGCCATCCTTAGGTGAAACAGGCCATCCTTACATTCTGAGAAAAAAGAACACACCTGGTGTACTCTGCAACACAAAAAGGTCTGTATGTCCGCTGAAGACAACAGGATCGTGGTGGAGGATCGTAGGATCCTTTTCATGGTAAAGAGAAACTCCTTCACAACATCCAGCCAAGTGAAGAACTCTCCAAAGGGTAGGCATATCATTATCCAAGTCTACCATGAAGAGAAGACATCACGAGACCAAATACAAGAGGGTTCACCTCAAGGTGCAAACAATTCATAAGCCTCAAGAATAGAAATGCTAGATTTTGCCCCAAAAAATGTTAAAGGCAGCCGTACTGGAACACTGATGAAACTGAGATCAACCTGTATGAGAATGTTGAATAATGAATATGGCTTGGAATGGCTCATGATCTGAAGCATACCACATCATCTGTAAAACATGGTGGATGCAGTGTGATGGCATGGGCATGCATGGCTTCTAATGGCACTGGTTCACTAGTGTTTATTGATGATGTGACAGTAGACAGAAGCAGCAGGGTGAATTCTGAAGTGTGAAGGGATATATTGTCTGCTCAGATTCAGACAAATTCAGCAAAGTTTATTGGACAGTGCTTCACTTTACAGATGGACAATGGCCCAAAACATACTGCGAAAGCAACCCAGGAGTTTTTCAAGACAAAACCTAAGGGAGAAAGACCCACAAACAGCCAACAACTGAAGACAGCTGCCGTAAAGGCATGGCAAATCATCACAATGGAAGAAACCCAGCATTTGGTCCATGAGTTCCAGACTTCAAGCAATCATTGCCTGTAAAGGATTCTCGACTTAGTAATAAAAAAATAATTGTCCAATTACATTTGAGCCCCTGAAAAATGGGGACTGAGTATGAAAATGGTTGCAATTCCTAAACGTTTCACACAATATTTTTCTTCAACCCCTGGAATTAAAGCTGAAAATGTGCACTTTAATTGCATCTCGGTTGTTTCATTTTAAACCCATTGTGGGGGCATACAGAGTAAAAAATCTGAAAATGTTGTAAGTTTATAATATTTCCAGTCCTAACTATATATTTGTCCAGTTCCACTGTTCCCGGGGGGATTTACAGTACATACCCTCCACACCTTTCTCTGCCTCCCCCCAGGACATGACAGGAAGGGATCTTCTACAGCAACGCTACACGCTAGCTAACGGAGACACTGCCTGGCGAGCCTCTCCCCTGGTCACCGCTGCGCAGGAGGGCAAGCTTCTGCTGTTGGACGGTATACACAGGATCAACCTGGGAACACTGGCCGTTCTCTCCAGGTACACACACACACACACAGGCAGGGACACATCAACATCTTAGACTGGATTCCGCTAATCAGGAGGCAGTTGTCCACGTTGTAGCCCAAAATACACTGATGAGCCAAATCATTATGACCACCTGCCTGAAGGTGTCCTGTGGTATCTGACCCCAAGTAGGTCCTTCACGGCCGGTAAGTTGCAATGTGGAGCCGCTTTGGATTCGACTTGCTCAGTCATATTGAGAGCTGGGGAATTTGGAGGCCACTGCAACGCCTTGTTGTTACAAAATGCTTTAACAAAACATCCAGCCTGAAACCCCAAGGAGCGAGCAACAATAATGTTGAAGCACAGCGGCTAGGAAAAACTCCCTACGAAGGGCTGAAATTTTCGAATAAACCTAGAGAGGAACCAGGCTCGGAGGGGTGACCAGTCCTCTTCTTGCTGTGCCGAGAGAACATTTTAAGTACAAGTTGTAATAATTAGTAAATGCATTTGGGTTGTGTCCAGAGTCTATAAAACCTAATCATGTTCAGGAGCATGACCAGATGGACAAGGACAGGGAAAACTGGGTGAAGGAGGGGTCTGTGGGGGTGGTTCTCAGACTGGCAGCTGGAATCGTCAGGTATCGTCTTGATCTGCAACACAACCAAGAGGACTTTGGACAGGGACTGCAACGAGTCTTTAGAGCCTGGTACTCCGGAGGTGTGGGCCAAGACATCATGTCCTCCTAAGCTTGAACAGAGCAGGAGACAAGAAAGTTTAGAGAGCGCATTTCTTAGATTTACCAGGATTTACAGAGGAAAAGGAGAACTGGCAGGACATGAAGGACATGAAGTCTATCCGGGGAGGCCCTGGACAGGGCCCAACATGCAGGAAGTCAGTCCACCCACATTGCCAAGCATCAACCAAAGAGACACCAACCGCAGCCACCATGAAATGAGGCCGAGTAAAGCCAGCAGAGTTCAACCCAATTGCACAATGAGTACAGCGGAGAGCCAAAAACAAGCCAGTGACTTGGAGGGAGGGCATCCCTATGGCGATGAGAGCCCACCTGGCAAGAAAGCAAGGATGCCTTTCCGATCACCTTCACACCCCTGGGCCAGACTGCACTTAATCAAAGACCATGCTGAACAGATTAGTCTTTAGAAGAGACTTGAAATGTTGCACTTCTAGTCTGTATTTCTAACCTTAATTGGCAGATCATTCCACATTAGTAGAGCTCTATGAGAGAAAGCCCTGCCTCCGGCTGTTTGTTTAGAAGTTCTAGGAACAATTAGAAGGCCTGCATCTTGCGATCCTAGGTTACATGTAGGCATGTATTGCTGGACCAACTCAGTGAGGTAAGTAGGAGCAAGTCCACGTACTGCTTAATAGGTTAACAATAAAACCTTAACATCAGTCATAACAAGCAGCCAGTGTAAAGAGGCTAGTACTGGAGTAATGTGTTTATCGTTTAATTCTAGTTAGAATGCTAGCAGCTGTGTGCAGCACTTATTGATGTTTATTTATTTATTTATCTAATCTTGAAGTGACTGGATTAGTTTTTCGGCATCAGTTTTTGATAAAAGGTCTCAGATTTTTGCAATGTTCCGAAGATGGAATGAACGGCTCATGAGATATATTTAATTTGTTCATCAAAGGAGAGGTCAGGGTTAGGTTAAAGCCAAGGTTTCTTGCAGTTTTTTGGGATATGATCTTACAGCTGTCAAGGTTCACTATAATGTCTGCCAACAAAACTCTTTGTTTATTGGGTCCTAAAACAAGCATTTATATTTTTCTTGAGTTTAAAAGCAAGTTCTCCGTAAACCACTTCCTAATATCTGAAACACATGCTTCCAAAGTAGCTAATTTTGGGGCTTATAAATATACAACTGAGTGTCATCAGCATAACAGACATCACATAGAGGCAGCATATGTAGTGAAAATAATAACAGGCCCAAAACCGAACCTTGAGGAACACCAAAACATGCCTTTTGAATTGTCATGATTGATTTGCTACGAACTGATATCTTTCAGATAAATAAATAACGCCATACCAATGATAGCTAAATGCATTGTTTTTTTACTCAATCACTGAGGTGATGAACGTTTTCAGTATAATTGTATGAATGCACACAGAGCGGTCCAGGCACACAGAGCGGTCCAGGCACACAGAGCGGTCCAGGCACGCAGAGCGGTCCAGGCACACAGAGCGGTCCAGGCACACAGAGCGGTCCAGGCACACAGAGCGGTCCAGGCACACAGAGCGGTCCAGGCACACAGAGCGGTCCAGGCACACAGAGCGGTCCAGGCACACAGAGCGGTCCAGGCACACAGAGCGATCCAGGCACGCAGAACGATCCAGTCACTTTTTCTCAGTTCAGCTGGGTCAAATTCTAATATAGAATAATTTGCATATGTGAATAGTTTCTGTTACCAATCAGAACAAATTTGGATTTGTTGGAGTTCAGATCTAGACTTTGTATAGAGAAAAAATTGTTCAAACTGATGTTTTGGCTGGTACCAGGAGATGAACCTCACTGCCCAAATGTCAATGCATATGTATAGTCCTAACTAAGTTGTAAAGTAGATTTAGCCTCTAATTGTATTACTAAACCTGCTACAACACCAAAGGGGATGGGAAACTGAAAATACAAAGTTCCAGTAAATGGAACCTTCCGGCATCACCAGAAGAGACACATAACTTGGTTGGCTAGCAAGCCCGAGCAAGAATATTTTCTGCTACCAAGCCAATTGAGCGTAACACGATCATCCATTTAAGCATATTGCTTTAGCTGGCAAGCATTAGTGAGTTTTCTGTTTTGGTTCATTTTCTATTTGTTCAATAAAAATTGACTGCTAAATGCATTTTCAATCATGAATTCAATTTTGTTGTGTTTATCTGACATCTTGGGTGTTTCAGGCTGCTTCATGACCGAGAGCTGTCTCTGTATGATGGTACCCGGCTGCTGAGGTGGGACAGATACCAGACACTAAAGGAAGACTTACAACTGACTGATGTGCAGCTAAACGAAAGGTAACCTACACACACACACACACACACACACACACACAGACAGACACACACACACCACACTAAGCAACCATCTTAGACAAGCTATTCCACTTCCTGATTATCCATTGTTTACAGCTATTCCACTTCCTGTTTACTCATTGTTTACAGCTGTTCACATTCTAGTGTATCCATTGTTTACAGCTATTCTGCTTCATGCTTATCTATCGTTTACAGTTATTTAAATTCCTGTTCTTCCATTGTCTACATCTATTTCACTTCTTGTTTATCCTTTCTCTATGCAGTGGTTCTAAATTATTTTGTATCTGTGCACCACCTTTGAAAATATTTCACTGAATATACATCCACTAAAGCACCACGTGCCACCCGTGGAACATGTACCACTGTTTGACAACCAGTGCTCTATAGCTATATGTCACTTTCTGTTGATCAATGCTCTATAGCTATATGTCACTTTCTGTTGATCAATGCTCTATAGCTATATGTCACTTTCTGTTGATCAATGCTCTATAGCTATATGTCACTTTCTGTTGATCAATGCTCTATAGCTATATGTCACTTTCTGTTGATCAATGCTCTATAGCTATATGTCACTTT
>JACXGJ010006370.1:0-34723 GCA_016801105.1 Esox niger | reverse complement strand
GAAAGTATATTGAATGGTGTCTCATTCTGCTGTGAGCTTTTTTTCAGACTCTCTCCCATCACTACAAGGAAATGGGATGCTTTCATCTGGACTGCATTGTCAAATAAAATGAAATGTTATTTGCCAAATGCTTTATTAACAGCAGTTACAGAATAGTAGTGGAATTATTGCCAAACATTATAAAACAAAAATACAAATAAAAGACATATAACCATAAGAAAGTACAATGCCTTTGGAAAGTATTCAGACCCCATCACTCTCTCCACATTTTGTTGTGTTATAGTCAATCAATCTACACTCTACACAAATTGCCCCGTAAAAACAAAGCAAAATGAGCTCAAATAAGGCAAGAGAAACATGCAACACGTCATAATTTATGTGAAAGATAAATTTGACATAACAATCATCTGTGAAAAATTATAAACAAAGAGGTAGTAATCTTAGTAGTCCCCCTACAGTTGAGTCACGCAAGTATCTTAAGAAATATAAACTCCTGTATACAGTACGTTGACAGTCCACATACATTCAAAAACTGCAAGGTTTTGGGGATATTACACCTAAATACGCTGAGTTTGTTGTCAAAGATGGATTTTATTATGATTTCGGTAAGTAGAATTTTGTTATAATATCAATATAATTCAAAATTATAAATGTTATCTGAAATGTAGTTATTTAAGACAAATACAAATTATGTTAAAATTCCTCTTTATGGATACAATGTGTTTAGAGCTAGTACTTCACTAGTGTTTTCACCTCTATATCAAATAAGCATGGCCCTTACATGAGGACAAAAGCCAAGAACAGACCCAATCCCAGGTTTTATTCTATTCATAAAAGAAATGGTGTGATGTGGGCAAATGCCAGAAAAACTAATTCTAGCTTTGACTGGCAAACTTTAAAGACATTGAGAAACATATGTACTGCATAAAACTCGTTAGAAAAGCAAAAGCAGACTACTATGTAAACACGCTATGTACCTGTAATGGATGTCCTTCCAAATTCTGATAAAACTGTAAAAACCCAGAAGAATAGTGCCGATACCACACTGCCACAATAAATAGTGCTGGACTCTGTATCTATTACTGATACAAATGCAATTGCTGATGCCTTTAATTGCCAGTTCATTGCAGAGAATGATCTTTTTGGGAAAAAAATATCTATACCTACCCCAAGTAACAGAGGAATAAATGACAGAGGAATACATGAATATGAATAAATTACGCAGGAACACTGATTTTCGTGGAGCATGTGTACTGAAATAGGAGTCCTTGATTCACTGCTAGTAATAGACACTCAGCAAATCCCAGGCCTTTTGGTTAGTGCTGCTCCAATTATCTCTGTGGCTCTAAAACGCATATTTAATCTAACATTTTCTTATGCCGTGAATAAAGGTGGGGACAGTAGAATCTATGATAACAATCGCCATATCTCCAAATTGTCATCCCTTGCGAAACTCCTGGAGGAATGGTTGAATAAACAGTTACATAAATATCTATCAGCACATTTTATTTTGTTCACCGGTTTGTAAATTATAATGTTTAGGCCTTGGATGAGTAATTACGTTTTTTTGCTTGAGATTGGGTATAGCGTGTAGATAGAAGACACAAAATTGGGAAAAATAGAAGTTGTCTACATATCTTCCCAAAGTATACCGTATGTATACATACAGATCTGGACAAAATGAGAAACCGTTCAAATTCTTTCTTAAATCAGCATCTGTAAGTCACCTAATCATTTATCAATGATGTCTTAAAGGATGGAAGAACTGGAACTGAAGGATACATAGATTTTCTTGGCTTTTTTAAGTTAAATTAGTATGTTGATCAAAGCTTAAACAAACCCCTGCCATGTGGCTAGGCTATGACAGGGATTGTCCTCCTCAACAAAACTCAGAGCATTTATAATACAGACCTGTGTTATGGCTGTACGGGAAACATACAGTGTCGAGAACAAGTATCCATACAGACCTTCTCCAGATTCTTCAGGTTTCGGGGCTGTCGCTGGGCAATACGGACATTCAGCTCCCTCCAAAGATTTTCAATTGGGTTCAGGTCTGGAGACTGGCTAGGCCACTCCAAGACCTTGAGATGCTCCTCACAGAGCCACTCCTTAGTTGCCCTGGCTGTGTTTTTCGGGTCGTTGTAATGCTGGAAGACCCAGCCACAACTCATCTTCAGTACTGTGGGAAGGAGGTTGTTGGCCAAGATCTCGTAATGCATGGCCCCATCCATCCTCCCCTCCCTGCAGTCGTTCTGTCCCCTTTGCAGAAAAGCATCCCCAAAGAATGATGTTTCCACCTCCATGCTTCATGGTTGGGATGGTGTTCTTGGGTTGTACTTAACCTTCTTCCTCCAAACATGGCGAGTGGAGTTTAGACCAAGACCGAGGGAGATTGACCGTCATCTTGAACTTCTTCCATTTTCTAATAACTGCGCCAACAGTTGTTGCCTTCTGCTTGCCTATTCTGCTTGCCTATTGTCCTGTAGCACATTCCAGCCTTGTGCAGGTCTACAATTTTATCCCTGATGTCCTTACACAGCTCTCTGATCTTGGCCATCGTGGAGAGGTTGGAGTCTGTTCGATTGAGTGTGTGGACAGGTGTCTTTTATACAGGTAACAGGTTCAAACAGTTGCAGTTAATACAGGTAATGACTGGAGAAAATGAGGGCTTCTTAAAGAAAAACTAACAGGTCTGTGAGAGACGGAATTCCTACTGGTTGGTAGGTGACCAAATACTTATGTCATGCAATAAAATGCAAATTAATAATTTTAAATCATACAATGTGATTTTCTGGATTTGTGTACCTACGGAAAAATTACAGACCTCTACATGCTTTGTATGTAGGTAAACCTGCAAAATCAGCAGTGTATCAAATACTTGTTCTACCCACTGTATGTTTCCTGTACATCCATAACACAGGTCTGTATTGTAAATGCACTGGGTTTTGTTGAGGAGGACAATCCCTGTCATAGCCTAGCCAAATGGCAGGGGTTTGTTTAAGCTTTGATCAACATACTAATTTAACTTAAAAAAGCCAAGAAAATCTATGTATCCTTCAGTTCCAGTTCTTCCATCCTTTAAGACAACATTGATAAATGATTAGGTGACCTAACCATGTGACGCAGATTAGGGATTTTTTCTTCATAGTCTATGATTATTGATTATCCTTAATGTAAGTGTCCTATATTCAAAAGTATTCGTTTAAAAAAATATTACAATTTAATGAATAGTATGACTGTTCATTAAAAACATGATAGCTGCTTTGCACAAAAAATTCCCTGCAATAAATTATATGTACTTCTGCTTTTACAAAGCTTATATATTTGCTTTTTGACAACCAGTGATGACTGAAGTATTGTTTAAAAATGAATGTAGTTATGAGGCTTTTTTTATGTATTTTTATATGCTTTGTCTTCAGTCCTGACACAGGACTACTCAAATACTTATTTTGAATTTGAATAGATTCAACTTTATTGTCATTGATCAGTACATGTACAGTACAGAGAAATGCAATTTGTGTCTTACCAGAAGTGCAAATAGAGGATCACAGAAAAAATGTGCAAGTATTAAGTACATGTATATACTACAAGTGGAATATATAGGTGTGCAGTTAATACAAATGCATTACAGATGGCAATTCTAAATGTGCACCTGCAAAATTCACAAATGTACAGAAAATGTACAGGTATTAAGTATAATGTATGTACTAGTGAGACACATAGTTGTGGATATTCTCAATGGCATTCTGAAGGAGTAGGGTAGCATGTGCAACTGAAATACAGGGATAGCAGCAATGAGGCTCCTGAGGTAGACATGTGTATGTAACAGTAGACAATGCAAGTACAGTGTCAGTTCTAAATGTGCAATGCACAGTGAGGTCAGGGTCAAGGTGCGAGTTTAAGGCGTAAGTCGGCATCTGCAACTGAAATACAGGGATTGCAGCAATGAGGCTCCTGAGGTAGACGTGTGTATGTCACAGTAGACAATGCAAGTACAGTGTCAGTTCTAAATGTGCAATGCACAGTGAGGTCAGGGTCAAGGTGCGAGTTTAAGGCGTAAGTCGGCATCTGCAAATTAAATAAAGGAATAGCAGCAATGACCCATGATCTGAAAAATCTTATCAGACTAGTCCAGTAGTGCAGAGGGTGGGCATAGTTAGTGATGGGAAGTCACAGAGTTCAGCAGGGTTACAGCTGATGGAAAGAAACTGGTTTTGAGCCTGCTGGTGCGAGAACAGCCAGAATTGCGTCGCCTGCCTGATGGGAGGATATAAAACCATGCCCATTGTTATAGTGCTCAACTCTCTTCGCTAAGGTAATGTTTTATAATGACCGTTATCCTGTTGCACTCACCCCTGTTAACATGAAGTGCTTCAAGGCACTATAGCCAGGATCACTGGAACCGTCCAATTTATGTACTCATCTCCTTGTGTTACAGTTCTGCGATGCTAAAAATATATTAACTTATGGAGTTTTGTGAGATTTTAAAATGGGCACAGTCTCCTTTAAATTGGAACCTGGTTTCAACATTACTGTTAGAAGCTTTAACAAATCTTTATAAAATATAAGCAACATATAGCTTGACTTTACTTTTTTAAAGTAGCAGAGCACTCCACAGACCAGAAAAGTGTCTATGGAACAAGATGGAACGTGCGACAAGCCTCAATTCTCAAAGAACAAGTCTGTGATATCCCTAACATGTACGCTAATAATATGTTACAGTGGCTAAGTAATTATGAATGATACGCCTACCAAGCGACTGTGGGAGCAGTGTACAGCAAGAGTGAGCTACCATCTCAAGTAATTAAATACTATAATGACAAACAATAAAAGTTAAATTCTTGACTGAATAAAATAATTGGGTAAAAAATACCGCATTTTACCCATCTATTTGGTTAAAAAATAAGCCAATGGTTTTTGTACTTTAGGCTCCATTAAGAATTCAAAGACAAAGGCTTATTTTCCCTCCCCCGAAAATGATGATTATACCTCATGAAAACTAGTCTCTCAAAGTGTCTGTCTAAGAGTGGTTTTCTCTTAGGAAAAAGGATGAGACAGTAGGGTAAATGGATCTCCACAGGCACAATGGACGGAGTTGAAGTATTATACTTGACGCCTATCTGCTTGATCTTGGGGAACGCGTTAAGGGAATCCATCTCTTGAACTGGCTTCAAATACTCTGTGACCTCCGTGTCTAGCTGTGAAACTGTCTGTCCACCTTGAAACCAAAAATATCTCAGTTCACTTTTCCGGAGGCGGTGCCTATATCGCTCGCTGCGATGGTCTGCACTCGAGGTGAATGCAGACTTTCTTGTTCAGCAGGGCCTGAGCAAACCTCTGCAGTGAGCAGGGTCTTGATGTGATACGTCCGGCCTACCTCTTTCCACCAGCACACGTTACATTTTAGAAGGGTCACTGCAGCCAGCAAGGCCTCGCTGCTGTCCAGCGTAAATGAGAACAGTGTTTTGATGGCCTGCTCGACACGATCTGTTCATTAGGTTACAATCACAAAGTAATAATAGGGTCCGTGAGGCTGCTTCATGGGAAGGGAACAACACCATTCCATTATGCAGATTTGTGTAATTTAACCTTTTATTCTGACATATTGGCTGCTGGCCTGATAGACCGGAGGGTGTTGGCATCCGCAGGGGACTAAGGGCATTCGACGGCTCATTACAAGGACTGACAAACACAACTGTTTGGGTCATATCAAGAGATTTCCTTTAATTATGTTTGAGACCTCACCTTATATTGGAGACCTCATCTTGTAGTATTGCTTTTTTGGTCGGTTTGTTTTTAACACCCATTGCAAAAGCCCCAAGGGTGTGAAGGCAGACAGAACGATCTTGTCAGTGACTACACGTTGAGTATGGCGTGAAAGACACTTGATGGCGGGCCTTTAGGGATGACATGAGGGAGACAGCGGTAAGTCTGTGACTAACACTGGAGTCAGGGCATCCTAATGGAGAGAGGGCAGACGCATGGCAAGGGTGATTTGTCAATCCAGTACCTTGCCGTTCACGTTTGTACCGGGACACACACACACACAGGCCCTACTGAAGAGACCGGTCTTCGGTAATGACTGAGTGTTCATTTCTCAGAGGGATCAGCAGATCATTCCCAAAAATGGATGGGACCAAGTCCCACCTCCAGGTGTTTGTATACAAATTCTCGGATCGCTAAGGAGAATGTGCATATCCAACGAGGCCAAACCTACCTCCCACCAGCCATTGTACAGCAATAGGCAACTTTCTCATTCTTACTGTAACACTCGCAGACATGCTGTGTTGGATTACCGGTGAGTCTATCTTCTGATCTGAGGTCTGTGGCTAAACAACACAAGGAAGGTCAAGGTTAATGAAAGGTGTTTCTCCCTTCGTTCCTGTCTCCTCCTGCCACCTGGCCTATGCAGATGGAGCTCCAGATAGCACCATCCTTTTCCTCCCCTCAATACGGCTCCTTCAACTGACTGACTGACTGCATCACTGCCTGCATTGTTTTGGCCTCAGGCTCCTTCCCTGCTGCACTCATTGCTTCCCTAGTTCTTCACTTCCTTCCTGAGAACTGTTTGCACTACGTCAAGGTATCGTTATATCTAGGTTGTGGTTTCCCACGGCAATCTCAGTGTGTGTCTAAAATGACCTTTGCTCCGGCATGAGGAAAAGAGGGTTGTGGTTGTGTTTCTTCGTAAATTATTTTTTAGATGTATTGTTGTCATAGACCTAGGTGGTATCTATCTCCAGTCCTCTTCTCACATACATTTCACATGTTTTGTTTTTCTTTTAATTCATGGGAATCAGGGCACTGTGTTCATCACAAAATGTGATACTTGATAGTGTGTGGTCATTTCTTTGGACATTACTTTTTTTTCCAATTTATTCCTGCTGCTTTGCCAGATTTCCACAGTTGGTGCTGACACATTCACACACAGACATGTACACACACATGCACACACACACACACACACACACACACACACACACAAACACACTCACTCACTCACTCACACTCACACGCTCACACACATTCTCACACACACTCACACGCTCACACACATTCTCACACACACTCACACGCTCACACACATTCTCACACACACTCACACGCTCAGACACATTCTCACACACACTCACACACACACACACACACACACACACACACAAGCCTCCCGTGCCTTGTTCCCGTGAGAGCCTGTCCTTGTGCCAGCACTGGGGGGCAGGAAGTGAGTGTGTGCCTCCCAACAATCCCTTCGCCAGCCATGCCCTGATGGACGAGCCATGCCGATGGCCTCCTCTTCTTGGTAATGATCCGAGAGAGGGTCCTCTGATGCTCTCGCCAGCAAGAAGACATAAGCTTGTTTTATGAAGGAAACTGGCTTGTTCAAGTTGCTTTGTCTGCACTTTCACTATGTTTTTGTTATATTTAATCTATTTATTTTCCTTTATGAATCAGCGTCCTGCTCTCCTCTCGTCTGTCCCACTCCACACCTCCTCTATACTTTCCATTCGTAAATTACTTCCTCTTTCCGACCATTCTAGTGTAAGGAGCGACATCATCTCTGGGATGCTGGTGTGAGTTGATTGGGGAAAAATTTACTTTTGTCTTGTCTGCCTTGTCAGTCTGCCTTGTCTGTGCAGTCTGGTTTGTCCAGTCTGGTTTGTCTAGTCTGGTTTGTCCAGTCTTGTATGTCCAGTCTTGTATGTCATGTCTGTTCTTCTATTGTCTGTCTGTCTTGTATATCTTGTCTGTCTTTAATGTCTGTCCTGTCTTGTCTGTCCTGTCTTGTCTGTCCTGTCTTGTCTGTCCTGTCTTGTCAGCCTTGTATATCTTTGATGTGTTGTCTGTCTGTCTTTTCTGTCCTGTCTTGTCTTGTCTGTCCTGTCTTGTCTGTCCTGTCTTTTCTGTCCTGTCTTTTCTGTCCTGTCTTGTCTGTCCTGTCTTGTCAGCCTTGTATATCTTTGATGTGTTGTCTGTCTGTCTTGTATTGTCTGCCATAGTGGGCCCTCAGATTTTCCAGAAGTGAAACAGCATGCTGCATCACCACCTTGAATGGAAACGGTCCCACCCTAGATCATAAGGCACTTCAGAGCGTGGTGTGAAATAAAATGTGCCTCAGATATTCAATGGGATTGAGATCAAGACTTTAATTGGTCCCTCAGTAGGACATTCACAGGACTGGACCACATTCCATTTGCAGTATTTCCCAGTGTTTTGCTCCTCTTTTACCTTTGATTTTTACAAGGTGCCTACTGCCCAGTCCCTGTTGATGAAAAGCATCCCCACAGCATGATGGCATGATACCTCCAACTCTGTCCTTCACTCTGCAGATATTTTGTGTTGAGGCATGGGCAGTTTGAGCCGCACATATTATGTTGAGTTTTGGCCAAAAGCTCTATCATGGTCTTATCTGACCACAGTACATTTTCCCACATCGCAACTGACCAGTTTTTAAGAAGAAATCTTGATATGATTGATCAGTGCACTATAACTCCACTCCCATCCACTGAACACTGTAGCTGCCCTTGGGCCTGAGTGCTGTTATGCAGCTTGATGATTATTGATCCAACAATTCTCCCTGGTACAGTGGATATAAAAAGTCTACACACCCCTGTTAAAATGCCGGGTTTTTGTTATGTAAAAGAATGAGACATAGATAAATCATGTCAGACCTTTTCCACTTTCAATTGGACCTATAATGTGAACAATTCAATTGAAAAACAAACTGAATTCTTCGAAGGTGGAAAATAAAATAAAAAACTTACAATAACCTGGTTGCAAAAGTGTGCACACACTAATACTTGATTTTATTACAGCACTCAAGTATTTTTGGGTAGGAGCCTATTAGCATGGTTCATCTTGATGTTACAATATTTGCCCACTCTTCTTTGCAAAAGTGCTCCACATCTGTCAGTTTGCAAGGACATATCCTGTGCACAGCCTTCTTCAGATCACCCCACAGATTGGATTCAATTGGATTTAGGTCTCGGCTCTGGCTGGGCCATTCCAAAACATTAATCATCTTCTGGTGAAGCCATGCTTTTGTGGATTTGGATGTGTGCTTTGGGTCATTTGTCGTGCTGAAAGGTGAACTTCCTCTTCATCTTCCTCTTTCTAATGGACACCTGAATGTTTTGTTCCAAAATTGCCTAGTATTTAACAACTGGTCAAAATAACGAAAAAAATATGCATTGTTTTCAGACCACAAATAATGCAATGAAAACAAATTCATATACATTTTTCAATGTTTTAACTTAGGAAGAGTTCAGAAAACAATATTTGGTGGAATAACTCCTATCAGCTGGTCCTTTTGCAAGAGTATAGAAATGAACACAGCAGTGGTTTTCATCCTTTTCCTTGTTGAATTAGTACCTCATTAAGTCAAATGAGTTGTGCCTGTGTTGGAATTTAACAGACACTGGAATGAAATGGCTGAAATACAGAAGGGAGAGGTATTTGATACACTGCTGTTTTTGCAGGTTTTCCTACTTACAAAGCATGTAGAGGTCTGCAATTTTTACCATAGGAACACAAATCCAGAAAATCATATTGTATGATTTT
Organism: Esox niger; assembly: GCA_016801105.1. Classification (NCBI taxonomy): domain Eukaryota; kingdom Metazoa; phylum Chordata; class Actinopteri; order Esociformes; family Esocidae; genus Esox; species Esox niger. The sequence continues at coordinate 25,165 of JACXGJ010006370.1, read as the reverse complement.
AAATTATTCATTTGCATTTTATTAAGTATTTGCTCACCTACCAACCAGTTGGAATTCCAGCTCTCACAGACCTGTTAGTTTTTCTTTAAGAGGCCCTCCTGTTCTCCAATCATTACCAGTATTAACTGCAACTGTTTGAACTTGTTACCTGTATAAAAGACACCTGTCCACACACTCAATCAAACAAACTCCAACCTCTCCACAATGACCAGAGAGCTGTGTGAGGATATCAGGTGAACATAATACTCCAGTACTAGCCTCTTTACACTGGCTGCCTGTTAGGGTTAAGGGCTGATTTTAAGGTTTATTGTTAACCTATAAATCAATTCATGGACTCGCTCTTACTTATCTCGCTGAAATGATCCAGGCAGACATACCTGCACGTAACCTTAGATCACAAGATGCAGGCCTTTTAACCTTACCTAAAATGTCTAAACAAACAACCGGAGGCAGGGCTTTGTCTCATAGAGCCCCACTACTTTGGAATGATTTGCCAGTCAATGAAATGCAGACTCATTGCAAACCTTCAAGCATCTACTAAAGACACATCTCTTCAGCCTGGTCTTTGATTAAGTGTAGTCTGGCCCAGGGGTGTGAAGGTGACCAGAAAGGCCTGATAATGTCCACCCTTGCTGTCTTGCCATGTGGGCTCTCATCGCCACTGGGATGCCCTCCCTCCAATGCCATTCAGGGGTGGAGTCACTGGCTTGTTGTTGTCTCTCTGTTACGCACTTGTGCAATTGTGCTGTGCTCTGCTGGCAATACACGGCCCTAATTCAGGATGATTGCTGTCGGTGGGTGTCCTTTTGGTTGGTGCTTGGCAATGTGGGTGGATTGATTTCCTGCCTGTTGGGCTCTGTCCAGGGCCTCCTCTGGAGAGGGTCACAGTGTCACTGGACCCCCCTGTCTCAGCCTGCTATATTACACTGCTATATTATTGTGCTGGGGGTGTAGGGTCAGGTCGGTTCTCCTCCTCCACTATAAATCCCTATAGATCTAAGGAATGCATTTTCTAAATTTTCCCTGTTTTCTGTCGTTCTAAACTTAGGAGGACATGAGGTCTTAACCCACACATAGGGAGTACCAGGCTTGACTCAGTGCGGTTCCTGTCCAAAGTCCTCCTGGTTGTACTGCAGATCAAGATTTCAGCTGACACTCAGCTGACCCCCCCCCCCCCCCCCCCCCCCCCCCCCCCCCCCCCCCCCCGTCTGTCCCCGTCCTTGTCCATCCGGTTATGCCTCCGATCTGGACTAGGTTTAAATAGACTCTGGGCTTAGCCCACATGCATTAAACTATAAAAATGTGGACTCTTAAAATGTTCACCCGGCACAGCCAGAAGAGGACTGGTCACTCCTCGGAGCCTGGTTCCTCTCTAAGTTTCTCCCTAAATTTCGGCTCTCTTAGGGAGTTTTTCCTAACCATTGAAGTTCATCCCTATTGTTGTTTGCTCACTGGGGTTTAAGGCTGGGTGTTTTGTGAAAGCACTTTGTGACAACTGCTGAAGTCAAAAGGTCTTTATAAAATAAATTTGATTGGTTTGATTGATTGATCAGGGATACAATTGTAGACCTGCACAAGACTGGGATGGGCTACAGGACAATAGGCAAGCAGCTTGGTGTGAAGGCAACAACTGGAAGAAGTTCAAGATGACCGTCAATCTCCCTCGGTCTGGGGCTCCATGCACGATCTCACCTCGTGGGGCATCAATGATCATGAGGAAGGTGAGGGATCAGCCCAGAACTACATGGTAGGACCTGGTCAATGACCTGAAGAGAGCTGGGACCACAGTAAAAAAAAAAAAAACATTAGTAACACATTACGCCGTCGTGGATTAAAATCCTGCAGCGCACGCAATCTCCCCCTGCTAAAGCCACCGCATGTCCAGGCCCATCTGAAGCTTGCCAATGACTTGATCTGGATAGTCATGTGGTCTGATGAGACAAAAATAGATATTTTTGGTCTAAACTCCACTGACCGTGTTTGGAGGAAGAAGAAGGATGAGTACAACCCCAAAATCACCATCCCAACCGTCAAGCATGGAGGTGGAAACATCATTCTTTGGGGATGCTTTTCTGCAAAGGGGGATGACTGCACCTTATTGGGGGAAGATGGATGGGGCCATGTATCGCAAGATCTTGGCCAGCAACCTCCTTCCCTCAATAAGAGCATTGAAGATGGGTTGTGGCTGGGTCTTCCAGCATGACAACGACCCGAAACACACAGTCAGGGCAACTAAGGACTGGCTCCGTAAGAAGCATCTCAAGGTCTTGGAGTGGCCTAGCCTGTCTCCAGATCTCAACCCAATCAAACATTTTTGGAGGGAGCTGAAAGTCTGTATTGCCCAGCGACAGCCCCGAAACCTGAAGGATCTGGAGAAGGTTTGTATGGAGGCCAAAATCCCTGTTGCAGTGTGTGCAAACCTGGTCAAGAACTACAGGACACATATGATCTCTGTAATTGCAAACAAAGGTTTCTGTACCAAATATTAAGTTGTGCTTTTCTGATGTAACAAATACTTTTGTCATGAAATAAAATGCAAATTCATTATTTAAAAATCATACAATGTGATTTTCTGGATTTTGTTTTAGATTCCATCTCTCACAGTTGAAGTGTACCTATGATGAAAATTACAGGCCTCTCTCATCTTTTTAAGTGGGAGAACTTGCACAATTGGTGGCTGACTAAATACTTTTTTGCCCCACTGTACATGCTTTGTAAGTAGGAAAACCTGCAAAATCTGCAGTGTATCAAATACTTGTTCTTCCCACTGTATATCCTTTTATAGATTCAGCGATTGAAGGGCTATTTTCAGATAAGCATCCCACACCAAATAAAACACATTCAATCTTACTGGTCCCCTCAACGAAACAACCTCAAACCAGAAGTATACTGTACACAAAGATTCCTATAAAAAATAAATTGCAGACGCACTTATTCAGAGCAACTTACAGTGAGTGAATACATTTAAAAAGAGCTAGGTAAAACTACCATACAGCTCAATAGCAGTAAAAACATACCACTCAATCAAATGGTTAAAAGCACTGCAAGAAGATGAGAGGAAAATCCCAAGATATTGAACTGAAAATGTGCGCAATCAAATTGAATCATTCATCATAATGTAGGATGTATTTAGGTTTAAAGAAAAGACGGTACGCTTCAATTTGAGCACATTTTCCTTCTTTTCCGATTTTGGACCAGTTTTTAACTACAGAGGCTGGACTGTTAAGAGAAAAAACCTTAGCTAGCCTTAAGAATAAAATTACTTCAAAAACAAAACAAAAATACCAAAAAGAGCCTGCTGAGTTCAGGAAAATGGTATTGCAGACTGATGACAAAAATATTTTAAATGAACAATAAAATGCCCCGAAGAAAATAGATAGTGAAGATGGCAGCAGTAGATGTCTGGCAGAACATCACCATGGTAGATTGCCAGTGATGGGGGGGGGCGTATGAACAGAGCAGTAATTCATGCATGCCTCACAGTTTATACACTGTTCTTGTCCAATACTGTGATCCAAAGAGCAGTCAATAAAGGCAACAAAAATGTAATACTGAATAAAAAAGGAACTGAGATTCACATAAGCCTGGCTTGAAAGTGACTAAAAATATAAATATTATGACCAGCAGGAGTTTAAATGGCACCTCTGCCAAGCAAAGTTGTCATTAGATCATCCCGGGAGGTCCGCTAAACGTCCTTAGAACTTAGCTTATTTACACTACAACAATTGTCATTTGATTTAAATAACATTAACATATTATGTAAATACAATTTTCTGCTAACACTAGAGACCTGCAACTCTTGATGCCCCGTAATGCAAAACAAATGAAAACATTTTCTGACAAGCGTGCACATGGATATGGTAATTGTCAAGTTTTACTACTTTCATAAAATGTTTGGGAATGATGTATCCTGAAGTAGCTAGTTTATTAGGTACACACCCAGTGTTTGTAAAGGTGGAACCCTCCTACAGACAGATTTATTTACATTGCCGTAGCTTGTTATTTGAAGCAAGCAGACAGGCATAAAGACCTTCAGTTACTGTTCAATGGTTTGTAAGAATGGGCAGAACGACTTTGAGCATGGTGTGATCCACGTTGCCATGTGTGCCAATTGCTGTATCTTAGAAACCTCCCCGGGCTTTTCACGCAATAGTGTTTAAGATTTACAGAAAGTGGTGAGATCAAGAGAAATTATCCGGTCAGCAGTAATACCATAGGCCAAAAGATACAAATATTGGTGGTTCTTCAGACGGATTCCAGTTCATCATCCTGTCGGCAGAGTCATGATTTGGTATACTAAGCATGAAACCAATCCTGCCAGGGTTCAAGGGTACAGGCTGGTGGCAATTGTGTCATGGCGTGATTAATGTTTTCTTTGGACACATTTGGTCCCGTGATACCAGCTGAGCAATGTTTGGATGCCACTGAGTACCTGAACATCGGTGCTGAACAGGTGCATCGCTTTATAGTTTGCCATTTATCACATGGACACGTCCAGCAGGATAATGTGCTATGTAAGAAACGCATATTGTCCTAGAACATGACAGTCAAGTTCAGGTTACTTAAGTGACCCAAACAGTTTCTCAACACAGTAAAGCATTCGGAATGAGATGGAACAGGCTGTTTGCAGCATCAGTATTACATCAGCATGGACCAACATCTCTTTCGAGCATTTTTAACACCTTCTGGAATCCAACCATCAATGAATTCAAGCTGTTCTGGGGGTCTGACGTGGGTCTGACCCAGTAAAAGGCGACTGTACCTAATAAACTGGATACAAAATGTTGCAAGCAAGCTGTTTGTAACGCAGGCCTTTTGTGTGTTCACAAGCAGTAGCAAAAGAGACATTACATCATTAGAAAGCAGATGCTCAAGCCACAGAAATCACCAATATGTTTTACTGCATATGTTAATACCACAGCAGTGCTGTTAGAACATACCAGTCCTGATCAAACAAGCACAAAGAGGTAGGATGTCGCTTCAACAAGAAAATCCACTAGGCAGAACGAGATTAGCTTAAATCTAATGAGGGAACAGTAGATAGCTAAAACCTCATATTTTTCAGCATTTATTTGGCAGCCAAAAATACTCTTGCTCCTCTGCTGCTTGTCTGTCCAATCATGCTTCGAGCTCAACCCATGTTACCTGTTGGATCAATGCATAGTGTTTGATTGAGACTGAGACGTGCTAACTTGAAGCTCTGTTTTTTGACCAACTGGCTTGACCGGGCTAGTAAGAAAAAAGGTTAGCGTTGACCTCTAGGGACAAAAAGACAAAAAAGGAAAAAAGGAAAATCATATTTTATAACACCCGTTTATCAATGACAGCAGCAAAGTCATGAAATGTCAGACAAGAGGGCATAATCTGTCTAAAATTAGCTTTGATGATTACAAGGTCTAGAGCAGGATTAGTGGTTTGGTTCCTTTACTCTGAGGGAGTGCTGGACTGGCACCAGATGTTATTGACTTAATCATTGTCTTTATGTCGTACTGCTGGAGAGTTTTATTTGTTTTTGAACTCAGGTCTCTGTCTCACACAGCGGCACATTCCCAGATTGGCCCTGGGAAAAAGTAGTGCATTGCAGAAAAAAGGATGCTATTTGGGACGCAGGGAGAATGATTCTTCTCTGCACTAGGCTAATTCTAATGAAAACAGTGCTTCATCATCTATTGGCCAGCCAAGTAAGGAAATGTGAGAGAGGAGCAGCAACACAGCATGTTCAGAGAATTTTATGAGACATGAGACTGTTACAAAGGGGATACACTGCCCCCTTTTGGTTATAAAGATGTTCACATCACTGTCTGTCATGGTTTATTAAACCTCTCCTTGAGCACCCCAGACCTTAAACTAGCCCAAATTATGTCAATTAGGCAAGTCAACTAATCACCAAGCTTTTGACTAAAGCAAAGATGTGAATTGTCTGGGGGCCAGAAAACAAAATGTTGCGGGTTCTAATCATCATGCTGACTAGGTAGAACAAAACTGGTATTGTGCCCATCAACAAGGCTCCCTGTATGCTCCTGTAAGTCACTTTTTCAAATTCTGTAACTGAGCATGCATAAGGACGTTTCATCATCCTGTATCCAGACAGACAGCTCTGTACTCACAACTTCTTCAGGGCATTGATCATGTGATGGATGAGTGTTTCCTGTTTCTGACTCCTATGACTTTGGCCCCTGTTCACATCCTGAAACGCATGGCTCTCACTTGCCTCTAGCTTCACTGGGCCACGAGCGCTGGTGAGAACAATGAAAAGTATTTAAAAAAAACTAATGACAATAATTTGGGTGTGCCTCTAACTATACAATACATAGTTTCAAAATTGACAAGCACAGACATTTTTGTTAGTCTCGACTGTGTCATATGCAACAAAGCAATTACAAAATGTTGATCTAATTAACATGCTAAAGAGGTTTAACATTTTTCAATAAGCCTGTATTGAAAACTAGAGATTTATCTATTATTTCAAAGTCTTTTCAGGGGGCAAATATTTCAGGAACCAGCATTCTAAAGGGAAAAACTGTTTTGTGCATAGGATGACTCAAGTGAACAGGGATCTAGTGCAACAATTTCACTTAAATACCAAAAAAGCTCTCTTCTGCTCTCGTTGCGCACTCTTCATTGACATAGCCCCAGTCATTGATGCAACGAAAGGTCCAGAACAATGGCACTAAACAAATAATTGTCTAAATCTACATTTTTTTTCCTTTATTCTGATATGACTGAATCGTTGAAATGGACGCCCATTGGGGCCTCCTAACCAACATTATGGAGACTCATAAGCCCCCAGGTGTTATGCTATTGCATAGGGATAGATTGTGACCTTTAGTAATTAACCTTTATACTTACTTCTTCCTATTCTGATCTAATCCTTAATGAATAATTTCAATAAATTATTTCAGTTTGTACATGCCAAATAGCATTAGTCTCATTTCTAATGAGAGTTAGCACAGTGTAGGGTAGCCTTGCATTAAGAACATCTGACCAATAATGGAAAGGTGGAAAATCTGTTGTTCTGTCCCTGAGCTAGACAGTTAACCCCTAATGCCACCATTTTGCCAAAATCCAGAAATATTTGTTTAATTAGAAACCATAGTGGCATTTGCTATGTAGAATAAGCCTATGAATACCATTCCCTTTTCAGGAAGCCCAATTCTGACTTTCTGTAGAGCAGATCTGTATTCATGCCAATTAAAGTTATGACTCATATGTCACTGCTCACCAGAAAATAATTTCTCCAGCAGAAAGCAACCTAGCCGAACGTAGCTGTTCTGTTTCCTTAAACTGTACCACATTATGTATTGCTCCAAAGATGCATCTGTCTCTCTATGAGTGGGTTTGTTGTTGTGTCAATCAAAACATATTTGATTGACAGTTTTCGCTACCCTGAGTCACTCCTCTCCAGAGCACTGGAACTGAACATAAACATCCCACGCTCTTTTCCATTTGGTTGTTAATTTGTCAGTCATTTAAGTTCCTCAAAGTTACTAAGTTTAATCTTATCAATCAATTTTATTACATCGTTTGTTCCCCACTGTGGAATGGCTTATTTCTTAAAGGAGCTATGTACAGAACAGTTGCATTGTAATTTGGGAAAATGTCTGTCATTTACAGTGAAAGTAGAATGATAGGGCAATATTGCACTAAAATGCAAACCATATTCTGCTATCAAAACGGAAAAGCTGCAACATCCTTCTCTTTCATCAGGCTAACGAAGTGCCAAGATCAAGAAATGCCACATTGTGAAACTTCCAAGAATGCTTGCAAAGTAGTCTTGACAGACCAAACCATAAGTCAATGGGTGAGTTGAACATAATCTGATAACAATAATAATAATAATCAAGTGCCCAGCAAGCTCTCTCATCAGCTCAGATGTATCAAAATATCTCATGCAAACAGGTCTGAGCTAGCTATCAAAATTATAGTTTGCTTTTTGAAATACAAAAAAACCTGAAGAACTCTAGAGAACATAATTAGAAGCTCAAAAATAAATAATATAAAATATTTACAAATTCTAACAATATAAAATATTTACAAAATCCGTTCCCTGGTAGTCCCACTAATGCAGTGATATGTGATGTAGCATTCCTTTGTCCATATGCTGATGTTATAGTCTGAATTTATATTGATGCATGTATTCATTTTTGCCATCAATCTACACACAATATCCCATGAAGTCAAGGATTTTTTTTTAATCAGTGACAATTTATTTAACTGAAATAACTACTGTTAATAAGTATTCAGACACCTTACTAAGTTATTTGTAGAAATGCCTTTGGCAGTTTTCACAGGTTCAAGACTTGGATATACTGAATCTGGACAATTTCTCTCATTCTTCCTTGTAGATCCTCTCAAGCACTGTTGGAACCCAGTCTGAGGTCCTGTGTACTCTGGATCAGGTTTCCTTGAAGGACCAATGCCTCCCAATCCCTGACACAGAGAAGCATCCCCACAGCACGATGCTCCCACCACAGGAGGAGGGCATATTTGCAGAGTGCAAGTCGGGTGCATAGTCCTGTATGTTAATGGTAGTCCACATAAAACCAAGCAAGGGCTACTCAAACAAAAACTGACCATGGCAGGCATAGTGAGAATGACTATGCATGTGTATGTATGCATGTGTCTGTATTCAGGGGTGTAGAATTTGAGGGGGGCAGGGGGTCATGAACCCCCAATATTACAGACAGTCAATGTGACCCCCCTGGAAAAGTGAGAAAAACCTGGTATGCAGTGAGCCTGACGCCCCCCAAATAAACAATACAAACCTATGCCATTAGATGTATTATAACTGCACCCTGTAGCTTTCTAAATCACCAGTGTCTCATTCTTGATCTTAACCAAATCTAGACAAGAACACTTCTTCAACATGTTGCCGAAGCAAATACACTTTTGTTTTCTAGAACTATGCTTGAATCGCTTGAACCTAGTGTTATATGTTGACAAAAGAAATCACACAAACTCTGAGATAATGTTGGAAAGTTACTTTATACTCTTGCCTCTATTAGTACACTCCTGAACATAATGACGTCATACCCATACATGATGCCTAGCATTGAAACATCAGTGGGAATAACTTTATATCCAGTTATACCTACTGATGGGCGTACCTTTGCATAGCCTTGGAGAATTGGTAATATACAGCTCTGGAAAAAAAATTAAGAGACCACTGCATCATTAACAGTTTCTCTGGATTTACTAATCATAGGTATGTGTCTGAATAAAATGAACAGTTAATTATATTAAATTACTGACAACATTACTCCCAAGTTCCCCCCAAAAATATTGGTTGACTTCATGCCACTCCTGGCACAAATATTCAAGTAGCTCGGCTTTGTAGGATGGCTTGTGACCATCGGACTTCCTCTTGATCAAATTCCAGAGGTTTTCAATGGGATTCAGGTCTGGAAATGGGGCTGGCAATGACATGGACTTGATCTGATGGTCCTCCATCCACACCATAATTTACCTGGCTGTGTGGTATAGAGCATAGTCCCGCAGGAAAAACTAATTCATGGTCAGAAGGAAGCAGGTGTTATTCCAGGATAACCTTGTACATGGCTTGATTCATGTGTCCTTCACAAGGACAAATCTGCCCAATTCCGGCCTTGCTGAAGCATCCAAAAATCATCACTGATCCTCCACAAAATTTCACAGTGGGTGCAAGACACTATGGCTTGTAGGCCTCTCCAGGTCTCCGTCTAACCATCAGACAACAAGGCGTTGGGCAATGCTGAAAATTTGACTCGTCAGAGAAGATTACCTTACTCCATTTTTCTATGGTCCATTCCTTGTGGTCTTTTGCAGTGGTCTTTTAACTTTTTCCAGAGCAGTATGTACCAGTTGTAAAGAAAACATGAGTGAGCAGGAAAAACACATTTTTATTTCTTATGGAATTCACATTCAACTGTAGGTCATAACAGAATGGCACAATCATAAAACAAAACATTGCAACAACAAAAATGTACTGAACCCTGTTCAAAAGTCTGCATACCCTTTGTTCTTAATACTGTGTATTGCCCCCTTTAGCATCAATGAGAGCATACAGTCTTTTGTAATAAATGTGTATGAAGCCCTGAATTTTTGCAGGTTGTATAGCTGCCCATTGGTTTTGGCAAAAAACCTCCAGGTCATGCAGTCTTTGGTCGACTTGCATGAACCACACATTTGAGATCTCCCCTGTCATCGAGTGCCTCAATGACATTAAGGTCAGAAGACTGTGATGGTCACTCCAGAACCTTCAACTTTTTGTGCTGTAACCACTGGAGTGTCAACTTGGCCATGTGCTTAGGATCATTGTCATGCTGGAAAGTCCAAGAGGCTCCCATGCCCAGCTTTCGTGCAGGAGAATGCAAATTGTCTGCCAGTACAAGGTGTTGTCAGGCATATTGTAACCGGGATTATTTGTGGCACCGGCGCAGTAAAGGCTTCTTTCGGGCAACTCGACCATGTAGCTCATTATTGCTCAAGTATTGTCTTATTGTGCTCCTTGAATCAACCACACCTTCTTTTTCCAGAGCATCTTGTATTTCTCCTGAGGTTACATGTGGGTTTTTCTATGTATCCTGAACAATTCTTCTGGCAGTTTTGGCTGAAATATTTCTTGGGCTACCAGACCCTGGCTTGGTATCAAGAGATCCCTGAATTTCCTTCTTAACTTCTTAATAAGTGATTGAACAGTACTGACTGCTATTTGTAAGGCTTTGGATATATTTGTATATCCTTTTCCCATCTTTATAAAGTTCCATTACCTTGTTATGCATGACTATGGACAGTTATTTTCTGGACCCCATGGCTTAGTATTTAGCCTGCTCAGTGCATCCACATGAGAGTTAACAAACTCATTGACTATTTATATACAGACACTAATTGCAATTTAAAAAGCCACAGATGTGGGAAAATCAACTTGAATTTCCATTTTCACCTGTGTGTGTCACTTTGTGTGTCTGTAACAAGGCCAAACATTCAAGGGTATGGAAACTTTTGATCAGGGCCATTTGGGTGATTTCTGTTATCATTATGATTTAAAAAGAGGCCAGACAACTATGCCATAAAAATTGCTTTATATGATCACTATCTTTAAACAAAACACTTTTTGCATGATCAGTCATATTTTCAAAATCAATGCCAAAATTTCACAATTTCTGCCAGGGTACGCAAACATATGCACAAACATATGCACAAACTTTAAGTGTCATCTACCATGACAAAAGAAATATATTTAATTTCTATAATGAATTGCTTTTCTTTTCTCTGGGTGGCAGACATATCTATGTTCCGTTCATGTTTCATTACCTAAGCTAGCTATATCCACAGCTCAGATCCTCAGCGACTGAGTCAACAAGATCCAGCATAATCCAACAGTCACAGTTTGGCCGATGATATAAATGCATTGTGAAATCATAAAACAAGAATAGATGTTAATAATTTCAAAGTCAACGAAATAGTATTTAGCAAAATAAATCATAATAGAATTTAATCATTTCAACCATAAGATAAAGGTCTTGTGGGCACCTCTGATTGGCTGCCATGTGGGCCTTGCACCCAGTAAAGCTCCCCTTCATTCCCACCCTCATACAGTACTTCACCGAGGGTATGGAATTTGCCTGGTGATGGGTTTTGGTCAGATGTAGGACTTTGCATTTAGGCATAATGGTTCGATTTTTGTCATCAGAACAGATAATCTTTTTCCTCATGCTCAGAGAGTCCTTCAGGCAGCATGTAATTTGCATTTCACTCTGTAGTGGCTTCATCCTGCAACTCTACCATAATGGTGTGATTGACAGAGTGCTGCATAGTGATTGTCCCTCTAGCAAAGTCTCTCGGTTCTGCAGACGAACTCTGAATATCTCATCGATTGGCCATTTGGGTTCTTGGTCAAGTACCCTTGGTGGTTCAGACTTCTTCCATTTCAAAATGATGTATTGCACTGAGGTCCTGGAAACCTTATACAGACAGGTGTGTGTCTTTCCTTATCATGTCGAATAGACAGATGCCAAAGTTCTACAGTATGTCAAGAATAACCAAAGGACACATGTGAGCACAATTTAGAGTTTCATCACAAACAGACTTAAGATTTCAGTTTTCATTTTAAATAAATTGGCCACATTTTATAAAAGTTTGTTTTTGCTTTGTCATTATAGGATATTGTGTGTAGACTGATTGCAACAAATATATTAATTGTGAATTAAGTATTTTAACAAAATTTGGAAAAAGTGAATACTTTCCAATGGCGCTGCAATGAATATTAATTCATATAATTATTTTACAGACCCCCGACCATCTGCTCAGTTACAATTCATCCCACAGCTGAATCTAGTTGCCTTTCATTGTGGTAAGAGATAAGGACAACTTGAAAACAGGTTATGTTCTTATTTAACTATAGTAGACACTTACATTTTGCTATACGCCTGGATAGAGGGAACCCCTTTCTTTGGCTGAAGAAATATCTTTTGATAGGAGTTCATGAAGTCTTTATGTGCCTCTTCGGTGGACTGGTGACTGTTGTTGCAAAGACAAGTTTTCAAGGAGTAACAACAAACTGATTAAAAATTATGAGATATCATATAAAGTCATACTAAATTATTGCTCATGATTGCAGTGTTTGATGAATGAAAAAATAAGTTTAAAGTGGTTAAAGGTATCGGAAACATGCCGCTTGACTGATTCCATTCTAAACAATTACAAAAGAAAAAACTGATTCTGGGTATGTTCACAAAATGTAACAAATACAATGAACGAAAAAAGATTTTGACCAACAAAGCGATCTGTAATTAATTGTTTTTGCTCTATACTCAAATTTCTAATCTAATTAAATCTAACAATTACTATGAGGCTGAAGTATAGATTCTCAAGTTTTATGTGAGGGTATTTGTTGGTTATACCATTTAAAAATTACATTTACATTATTTTACAAATATCAGGATTTAAAAAGTATTGGGACAGATTAACATAATGTCTAAATGAAGCATATGGTATTATTATTATGTGGTTGTATTTCTTTTGAATACAATAACTGCCTGTATTTTTCTTACATGAACTGTAACTCAGTAAAATCAAGAAATTGTTGCAATTGTGTATTTTTCAGTATATACAGCAATGGTCACACTGTCCCTTCACACTGAACCAGAAAATTAGTGGTTAAAGACCCGGTTGGGACAGTCAGAAAATGGATGAAAAGAATCACCCAGCTGCATTAAATTTACTTGAAGTCAGGTGGTCACGTGTGGTGTAGCTGAGGATGTCTGGTTCGAACCACAAGTGAGTGAAGGAAAGAGATAGGCCTACAGTAACCCACTCAATAAGCAGTGTGAAGTCCTTTAATAACACAATCCTTTCTTCTAAGTATATATATAAATATATATATATATATATATATATATATATATAAATATATATATATATTATAGTCTGAATATGTATATCCAGTAGACAATGTCATTGCAGCACTTTTACTAGTTTGAATGAAAATACGCTAAAAATTTATTTATAAAGGTAAGTAGACTTGAGAGTATCATACCGGTCTCCGAGTTTGAGCCCGTTGATTCGGCACAATGCATTTAGATGAGTGTAATCGATCCCCGGGATTTTCTGACCATCTGCATCTGGAGACAAGGGTTAGGTGTAATATGACAGTAAATATAAAACACAAGTATTACCACATTACTAATGGCTATATCACTAGTAAGCCAAAATATGCATTACTAGAAAAATATGTACTAACCTGTATTAAAGTAGTCTAGCTACAGCATGCTGCTGAAAGTCAGCTTGTTCTAGCTATCTAACAAACGTACTGTACTGCAATATGTAAATTCTGTACGATTATCTCTGCGTCAAATTAGCTAACCGTTACCTGGCTATGATGACATCAGTGACATCAGAAAAAATAAATGCATTAAAAACATACCAGTGCGCTGCAAACTAGAAGGATGAAGAGGCATTTGCTTAGAAAAATAAATAAATGACAATAGGTCAAACGGAATACCCGGGTTAACCCAACCACTGCACGCATTCAAAGGTCTGGGTAGGTCTACCGCATGTGTTTGTGTAGTTTCTTCTCACCATGGCAACCTCAACGAAAGGGAAGGTCAATACCCCCTATTTATTAAACATTCCCAGAAAAAATCTCAGATTCGAACGTGATTTACTGAACTGTCGCACCTTTTGTAAATGACTGCGGAAAAGTTGTTTATTATTCAGAGATTCAAAATACTTTAAAATATTTAACATTAAAACGACGTGCATTTTTCACTGATGACTATGAATGACCTTTCAAAATATTCTGTATTTGGTTGGACAAATATTACAAACCTTAATTTAATTTTAAAAAATCTAATCTCGATTGAATAAGCATTTTGTAAACATTGAAAAAAATCTAAATTACAATAACCTTAATAACAATTGACATAAAAACTTGATTGCCGGTTCAAAATATTTTATATTTGGCAGGACAACTTTTACAACCTTTGATTTGATCTAGCAATCAAACCTAGATTTTATACACGTTCTCTAACATTGAAAAATGCTATTATATTGCAGTAACATTTTCAAGATCCAATATCTTTCCGTGTAAATAATTTTAAATGCAAGTATTGCCTCCATACATTTGGAATATGAACAGTTGTATAATTTGTTGCGAATACAACTGAGCGGAAGGACTTTTCATTTGCTATTAAATAGCTAGTTCATATAATATGTCGTCATGGAATACATAAACCCTATACTAGCTATTGTACTGTTGTACTACCCTGTAGCTACTTTGTCCTCCTATAGAGCAATTAGAATAATGATTAATTTGGCTTATCTTCACTAACCTAATTATCCCTTACCCTTACCGATCCTTACCTGTGCTCAAGAAAGTGGAATGACATAATACTGCTAGCTAAATATTGCTAGTTAATGTACCTTTGTTTCTAAGAAAACCATAAACCTTTTAGAACAGACAAAAATACACACCCATAAACAGTGAACAGTGAAACAAGCGAAAGGCACGCAAAAGTGGTAATTAAAATGAGGGCAAATATGGCCGAAGTAGGCTATAGGGACATGGAATATGACCACATTGCTAAAGCAGAAGGCTGTACATAGATGGTTTTGGTTCTGAAGCTAGTAATGCACTCATCAACTCTCATTAATAATGCATTGAGTACAATACCTATTTCAAAACATTGTGACAAAAAGTGCAATCCATAAATAGGAATTTCTGTCAGTTATTTCATAACTTTATCAAAGAAATGTCTACTCACATCTGTCTTGTGTTAGCTAGGCAGTGCAGTGCAACATCTCCTTTGACTGTCCTGGGGCATTGGGATGTGATCTTTAGACCAGAGGGATGTGGCCCTCCGACACCATTCCGGTGGCATCTTGTCTCTCATGCTGTGACTGACTACAGCAAACCATGCTTAGCTTCAGAAGAAAGCTGGCAGTGTAATTCAGGATGGTCTCCTTCTGGCTAAAATAAACCACGCCAAAAAAACATTTGTTAAAAAGTTTGGGAAGAACTTGTTGGCAACTCAGCAAGCAACTCTAGTGCCCTGCTCATCTACAATGACTTATCGTCATGCATCTTTAGGGCAGCAACATTAGCTACTATAATGTCAGCTATGACGTTAATCACTGTGACATCCAGATGGTTCAATATTACATGTTTTTTCTCCACCACCCATTGAAATAAACAACTTTATTTTACAATTGTTTGTGCCCAGCTGTTGATGCCATCTAGCTACCAGCAGGCTATCAATAAGCTGCAGTCCTTCTAGCAATGACCATATGGTTCCACAAATCCACACAGCCAATTCCACTGCAGAAGATTATGACAGTTTACCACGAAAGGAAATGTTGAACATCAAGACCAGAGTCATGTATAAAGTATGCTCAGTGTACTTGAATGTACAGAAATTTATTTTTTAGCAATAATTCAAGCTTTCATGTTGAGCATTTCTGTTTTGAAAGCTAAAATGACCTGTGAAAGTAGATGGAATCTGTGATACCCCAACACCCTAGGCTTATGAGTAAGACAAACGTTTACCTGTATGCTAATCAATAAAATTTATGTTTTTGCTCAGTTTTGCTTGTTTACAGTTCACCGTGTTGGAGATGCTCTTGTATAGTTCATCACCAACATTTTGAAATAAATCCCATGACAACATACGCTGAAATATTATTTTGAAATAGTCATTTTTGAGCAGGTCTACTATGAACCACTAAAATCAACTAAACTAGTAGATTCAGCAGGGTAAATTTCTTACTTTAATATAATTGTCACGTCCTGATTTGTTTCACTTGTCTCATTATTGTCTCCACTCCCCAACAGGTGTCTCCTATGCTCCTGTTACTCCTTGTCTGTTTATGCCTGTGTTATCTGTTCGCACACTGCCAGATCGTATTGTCTTTTCATGTGTTTCCAGCGTTTGTTTTCTCGTGGGGTTTTGAAAGTTGGACTACGAGGTTCTCTCGCTCTTTCTGGGTTTGGAAAGCTGTTATAAGGTTCAGTGGGGCGGCCTTTGACCAAAACAATGTCCCGAATGTAGTTATAAACTCGTGTTCTGTCCTGCACCTCTCGTGTCCATCCTTGTATGCTTGAGCTACAGCTAGGGTCATTACAATAAGATATTGGTTTAGCCTTACCCAGTTGGCCTCACTGAACCATGAGTGGGATCATATTGTTCATATGTGCTTTTAAGTTTCATGTGCTGAAGAGTTTTTTTTTTTTGCACTCCAGCATATACTTGTTCACCTTTCCTGAAGTAGAGCCAACAAAGTAATTCCCTCATTAGCTGGGAGCCAATGAGCTTGAAGTAGCTGGCATGGTTCTGGTTTAATTAAGTAAGTGGTCTTTAAGTTTATGGGCCAATGGACATGGAGTAAGCTACAGCAGCAACAGAGAGAGATAGAAAAAGCATCCCTGTATTCCCATCTGAAGATAAGGGCTGGATCATTAAGGCAATATCTATTTTGAATTGGTTTATTAAGTAAGGGCCTATGTCTTTGTAATACCTGTCTACTAAATATTTAACTCAACAGAGTGGTTCGAAAAACGTTCTCATTCGGCCCCACTTGCTTCGTTGGGGAATAAGTGAGGGTGGACTATTGTACACGGGTGATGATTCTCAACAGGAATTAACACTATTAGTAGATGAAAAGGTGAATCGTGTTAGCATTCAGCCAAGTGAACCGACAACAACCGTATAAATATGTACAGCTTAAAATTCACCAATGAAGTGACAATCTATGTAACATTTTCAATCTGATACCATGCGATTGGTCAAATCCTTGAGTCCGGTAGATAGCCGTGGTTCACTCTTCAGCGTCCAGATTACTACCCCCACCTCGGTGTTGACTTACAAAGCTTATTAGCTCATGTGATGATAGCTGGCAACGGATTTACATGACCTACAATGCCGGGCCCTGAGGTGGTAGCCGCTTGCCTCGGAGGGAGTCTTAGCGTTCTGCATTAGTGGGTCTGACAGCATCACAGATCTAATTGCATCAGGGACCCGCAGATTATGAACAGGACCGTAACCTACGAGGTCGGGATAGCGACTGCTTTGACTGACACAAGGAGACGGAGAGGAAGGATAAGTCTCGGAGGGGATCGTAACGCCACCACCACACTGTAACGTAGCCCGTCGGTCTGTTAACTCCCCAGCGGTCCAGCCATGTTCGGCAAGCTGAAGGGACTGTTCCTTCCTCAAATCCCGGCAGCTGCAGACCCTGCAGCAGCTGCTGCCCCAGTCCAGGCTCCTGCAAATGCACCTACACCTGCATCGACACCCGCTAAGGTAACACACCACTTCCTCCAACACTATTCAAATCCATATAGTGTAGCATCATTAGGCCCAGGGCAGTACGAAGCAAGCCAAGAACATACTGTAAGGCTTCTGTGGTTCTGTAGAATGATTATCAATGGCTAGTCTTTGTTTAAGTAAAGCATATATTAATGCAGTTATTAATAATTTTGTTGTGTGATTTTCTATATTTTAAACTTGTTATGTTAGCATGACGTTTTGACTGACGATGTCAATGGCTGCTGTAACATTGAGAAATATCAAGCAATTTCATTTTGCATTGTCATAATTTGCTATTTGATCTACTCTCTGGATTCCATTCTTTTTCTCTTCTATTTTCCATGTTTTTATTCTTCAGGCCAACAAAACAATTATAATTATCATATTGTTCCCAGCTATCGTTTGTCCAATATGAATTGTTCATTACTTAACGGCACATTAAAATTCATTGCATTATGATGGAGTTTAATTTGAAAATGTCTATCACACATTGGTCTGTTGCTGCTTGGTAAATCAGTGCAGTCTGTTCAAAATTGCCTTTTAAATTAAATTAAATTTCCTCTAATCGCTTTTACCTAATGAAGACAAGCATCTGACTTTGAGATAATGTTCTTTGTCACAGCAGGATGAAACGCCAGCAGATACAGAAAATGGGACCAAGAAAGAGGAGAAAACTACAGGTAAGGTTGTTTTTTATGAGATAAAACAGAAACTTGGCTGTGAAGTCATTCCTCTTTATTTTCATTGTGAAAAGCTTTGTTTTGGATTATGCTAATCTTCGTTTGAATACACTTGGGCTCATCCCCATCCCAACAAGGCAGGCTATCCATAACAAGGTGCGAGCAAACACTCTTTTAAAATGGTGGTTGTTTGATTGTTAGACCATGAGGGTGAGGTAGGGGCTTGTCAAGGCTGCTTAGCTTCTTTAGTTGGATTTAGACAGCTGAACTGCTGGTTGCGCTTTAAGTGGAGCAGTGAGGTGAGTAAGAATGTAAAGCTGCGCAGGTCACTGGATAAATGGGTCTATCTGCATCATGCATTAGTGTCCATGTTTATACTGTAGATGTCCTTGTTTGACTCCATTTCCAATATGTTGTTCCACACATGGTGCCCCACCGGGCCTCCAAATCACCAACACACACCTAACAAATATTCACGGACATCCCGAAAGCTCATGTTTAGATGTTTCCGTGCAAATTGCATGGTTAAAATAATTTATGGATTTAAATTTTTCTCAATTAAAAACACAATTATGCCTAATATGTCTCGTTCTATAACGTTAACTGACACTTGCAACGATACATGTCTCTGCAGAGCCTATCCCCGCCCCTGCTGCCCCTGCCCCAGCCCCTGTTGCCCCAGCCCCAGCCCCTGTAGACCCGCCCCCTGCCCCCCCCCCTGTAGACCCGCACCGTGCCCCCACCCCGGTCACAGCACCTGCTGTGGGTCCAGCTGCCGCCCCAGCCAATCCTGAACAGGAAGCAGTAGAGGGGTAAGACTCCAGAACAGTACCTTGTGTTTATTGTCCATTAGTCTCTCTCTTCTGGTGTTTTTTAATCTTGCTACATTAAAATGTATTCTTAATAAGTTAATTAATTGGATATGTGAATGTATAATCTGTCCAATGTTTTGGCTGGAACTGTACGTATATGCATTTCAAATTATTATTTATTATTATTTGGTGAGAGTGCCCTTGAAGCCATGATTGCTTTCAGTTATTGTTTTTGCTCAACTAAATGTGGTTTGGAGTAATTGTTGAATAGAAATATGTAAACTCTGTCTCAGGTAATATTTTAACATCCTAATGCTATAACATCCTATAACCAAATGTACTCCTATGTTTGCAACTGTGCTTTTTTCAGTACTATACTAATAGCGCCAGGATAGCTACATTTCAACTGGAGGGATATGTGAAATAAACAGCTTGTGAAATGTTATGTGAATGGTTTATCTCAGGCATAAATATTCTACGCCATGGTTTACTTTTAATTTAGATCAGGTGTCAAATTCATTGCACTTTTACAGATGTAGGGATATTAATGACTCAAACAGTGAATTGCTATTGACTCTGCTCCCAGCAGAGGGAGCAACTGATTTAGTGAAGTGTTAGACCCACATGTTCTGCTGAAATAGGGAAAACTGGCAGGTGTTGTGTGAGGTTGAACATAATAAACTGCATTAAGATTGCTCTAGATCTTTTTCTGCTCTTAGTCCGATGGCTCAAACAGCTTGACGATACAACGTTTTTCTTATGCTCCGAAGTGCGGTTGACAAAGGGCTGTGTAATTCTGTAATACAAGGGATGTAATGGGGGTCTTTATTTTGTAATGCAGTAACGGTGAAGCTTATTGTAATTTTTCTTTCCAGAGAAGTTTCATCTCCTCCAGTACCTCCTCCTGTAGTGTACAATAGGTACTCTGATGATCATCTCCGGGCCATAGTAAAGCTAATGAGAGAGAGAACAGAAATATACAAAGAAAAGATAATAGACCCACATGCATCCTCACCTGAAGTCAGCCCTCCAGTCAGTAAGTGTCCACATGTTGGAGATTCAAAAGCAACCTATACTGAATATATTCTTAGGGGATTCATTAATTGTTCTTAAGGGAGTTTAAGGGGGTTAAGAGATCATTTTTTCTCTATTTTTTATTATCTTCTAGCTCCTGTTTATCGAAAACCAGATTTTGAAATATTAATTAAAGAGAGGATGAAAAAAGAAGAGGAAGATAGGATAAAGAAAGAAGAGGAAGACTTAAAAAAGAAAGAGGCAGCTGAGAAGAAAAAGCAGGAGATGGCGGAGAAGAAAGCTGCAGAGCAAAAAGCAAAAGATGAGGCAAAAGCATTGGAGCCTGTGGTCAAACCGAGTTTGGGACAAATAATGGCTACCTTCCTAGACAGGTTACTGAAACCTATTGAGGACCGAATGGACTCAGTTTTGCCGTCCACTATAGATCCATTTACAGGTATTTACTGAATACAATCTCTGCAGCTTTGTTGAACTGTTTAAGCAACATAGCAGTCACCTTGGGTCATCTGTTCTTTACAGTTTACAAAAGAACTACCACTTATATTCAAAATGACATATCTTACATTGCAATCTTATTAAGACAATTGATAAACATAAACCTACACAAAAAGAAAAAAGAACTAAGCCCTTCAAATATTTTGCTATTATGTTCACTCTTGCGTGCAAGGCAGCAATATGGATTTTAAATGATATAATATCAAATGGGTTGACGTTTATACAGTAAGCTTTAATTGTAGGGTATTTACATTCATAAACCATGTACCATGTAGGAATTACAGCTCTCTGACAATCTTATATAAAGTCATCATATTTATTTCTTGGTTGCAAATCCTCCGCATTAAAAGTGATGTTGCTGCCTTTCTGCTAGCACTTGATAAAACAACTGATTTTGCATGAGCACAAATCACAGCCAAAATGTCAGCAATTTCTATCAAAACTCATGATTTGTTTTGAGAATTGTTCCTCTGCAAAGAACGCTCCCCTGAACATGTTTTTCTCCATTTCCAAATGTGTGCCATCATGTTTGTATGTATTTTTGCCTTTAGTTTTTCGGTCATGTGATTGACTTGGCCAGTTAAGAACATTCAACTTGTCGGGCCTGACAAAACAAAACAAGACAAGACGTTTCTGTACATTTCTGAATTCATCTTACTGTTTCCAGTGTGTTCTATGTGAGTGGAGCCTAATAACAAAGTATAGAGTGGATATAAAAAATCAACAAAAAAACTCACAATAACGTTGTTGCTTTAGTGTGCACACCCTTAAACAAATACTTTTTTGTAGGACCTTTTGATTTTATTAAAGTACTCAGTCTTTTTGGGTAGGAGTCCATTAGCATTGCACATCTTGACTTGGCAATATTTGCCCACTCTTCTTTGCAAAAGTGTTCAAAATCTGTCAGATTGCGATTCATGTTCATTAATCTTCTTCTGGTGAAGTAATGCTGTTGTGGATTTGGACGTGTGCTTTGAGTCGTTGTCGTGCTGAAAGGCTGGTATTTGCAACTGTTCACAATTCTCTCCACCCTAAGGCCCCTGTTCCAGCTGAAGAAAAACAGCCCCAAAGCATGTTGTTGCCACCACCATGCTTCTCTGTGGGTATGGTGTTCTTTGGGTTATGTGCAGTGTTGTTTTTTGCACCAAATATACCTTTTGGAATGATGGCCGAAAAGTTCCTTCAGACCCTAACACATTTTCCCACATGCTTTTCAGAGACCTGATGTTTTTTTTGTGCAAAATTCAGTATTTTTTAGCTGAATTTGTTTCATTGTTCTACTCCATGTCCTTGAGAAAATTATTCTGTGTTTATCTCCAATTTTGACTGCACATTTGTTATATGTATATAAGTACATTGATTTAATAATATCATGTTTTTCCACCACACCACTTTCAATTTGTTTTAGTAAAATCCCTTCATGCCAAACTGAGTCAAATGCCTTTTCATCTCTCTGTCTCTTTCTGTCTGTCTCCCTGTCTTTCACTCTCTGTCTCTCTGTTTCTCTCTCCTCGTGATCATCTCCAATAATTTCTCAATTTCTTCTCCCCATAGATCGTGCATACATTGTGTGGCTCAGCCTGGTAACTTTAGCCTTCAACTACAACACCTGGCTGATGACGGCTCGTCTGTGTTTCTCCTACCACACCCCAGATTGGATCCCTTATTGGATTGCTATGGACCTCCTGACCGACATTATCTATCTCATTGATTCTATCTTATTCCAGCCCCGCAAGCAGTTTGTCAAAGGAGGGGACGTTATAGTGAGTAATATAGCTTTCACTTCTACAGTGTCCTCGAAATGAAGGGGCATGTTGTTTCCAGAAACCTAGAACGCAAGATGTGATGCATAACAAATCACTAAAATACTAATTTACAAGAATTGACACAGTCACTCACATGTACAAAGGAAACAATGTGTGTTTTAAATTGAGTGTGTGTGTGTCAGAGTAAGGATAGCAGAGCCTGTTAAAAGTTCAAAGCAGTTTCTAATCCAAATACTTCCCATTCAAACATATGCAGATTTCATGAACATATAAAACAGCCATAGTTCATAAATAAATACAAAATATGAATAAAATGCATATTTAAAAAGAAAATGGCACATGAAATGCATTAGGATTTGGGCAAATATGAATGAACATTTTAAATAGCATCTGAATCTACATCAGCACCAGTTCCAATCTGGCAGTTTTACACAAGTTTTGGTGTTAGTATCTTAATCAGTACAAGAGCAATGAGGAATCCATGTGCATATTCCAACCTATGGAGCTTTTATGCACAATTAAAATGCTTACAATTACTTTTATGAAACAGACATAAATAAACATAAATGTTTGATGATTTAGGTGTAATTTAATCATACCTGCATTACTGAAGAATTTACATCAGGGAGAAAATGCATTTGTCGTGACTATGATCAAAAGAAATAGGATATTAAATAAGCTATCGGGTATTCACAGGTAGGGTTCAGAATGAAAACTGGTGCGCTCTATTTGTGTCAAACGTGTTCTGCTTTTAGATAGCAAAGATGGATGTGATTTTAAATGTAACATTTTTCTTTTCAGAAAGACAGGATTTTGACTAAGGCATTCTATAGGGAAACTGAGAGATTTAAGGTACTTCTGTCAAAAATGTTTATTTGTTATAACATCCGTATATACTTTTCTGAATTGCTAAAACATAGCATTTACTATATGTGTTCATGGAGGTTTCAGAGTTATCATCTAACATTTCTCTTTCCTTAGTTTGACATAATAGCAATGGTGCCTACAGACTTGCTATGCTTACAATTTGGATATAATTCAATCTTCAGATTCAATCGAATTCTTAAGGTAAAGCATTTACTGTTAATCTACAGCCAGCATATGCAAATTCACCATATGTTGAAACAAAATCTAGTTTTACATAAACCTATGCCACTTTTTGGGTGTTGATTTTAAGTTCTTCTTTAGGCAGACACGTTTTTTGAGTTCAGTGATCGTCTGGAGAGCCTCATGAGCAAAGCTTACATTTGGAGGTATGTTGTTGCTATGAATATTATACTAACTCCAATTTACATACCTAGGGTGTTACTGGAGTCTTTAACCATCCCTTAGTGTCAGATTTATACCATCTCCAGATATTATTGCGTCATCTATGACATGGTGAGCTTATGACCTTTCAGTCAAAAAAAGTATCAGACACCCAATCAATCAATACATTGATGAATTCATAAAAATAATTTCCCTTAAAAGAAAAAAAACCTAACATACAGCTTTGTAGGATTCTTATTCTTAAAGTATGTCTAGAAGAAACTGTATAGGATTGGTTCCTATCAAAATCCTGTAATAAAATCCCAAAGAGAATCGTATGTGATTGGTTCTTATAAAAAAGTTTAGAAGAAGGAATCCAATAAAATGGTTGTTGAAACAACAATTAGAATCCTGTAGTATGGTTTGAATGATCCTAAATAATTGTTAGTTGGGGCAACCGGAGCTATGTGTCACTGCACCTTTATCTAATAGTGCTGTCGTTGCCTGTGTTTTTAGAGTAATTCGCACCATTGGCTACCTGCTCTTCATGCTCCACCTGAACGCATGTTTTTACTATGTGGCATCGGACTACCAGGGCATCGGCAAGACCAAATGGGTCTACACTGGCAAAGGAAATGCGTATGTTCAATAAGCTATTAGATAGAAGTGTATCTGATTTAATGTCTCTCTATGTTAATGTAATCGGTGCAAAAGTTATTATTAAAGGATGTATACGTCCTATTTTTGCATTGTGATTTAAGAAAATGTCCTCAATGTTTTTACTGTGTTATAAGGGAATTAATGGGTTTCACAATATATTGCCCGAACCAAATTGCATTGTAATGGCACAGTCTTCACACTGGAAAACTATGGCTGGATTTTTGTCGAACCGTCTAGGGCCAGAAAAGACTGTGATTCAGATTCTACATGCTTAACACTTGCCTTTTGCCAGCTTTAGTCAATTTGACAACAGCTAATTTATTGATATTTGTTGAACCCGAACCCCAACCCCTTTGCTGACCATAACTATAATATGGATTTGCCTTTTTGCCTTTTCCACTATACAGTAAGATCTAAACGTATTTGGACGGTGATAAATTGGGTGTGTTTTTTTTGGCTCTCGATTGCAGCACTTTGCATTTAGAACTATGACCGTATAGACTGAATATGGTTCTGTGTGTTTTCATCCATAATGGGGAACCCAGAATAATTGGGCAAAATCAAAAAGGTGTACTGTTGAAGTTCAGCATTTTCTCCCAAAATTCTTTGGACCCAATGACTACCTAAAGCCAGCTATGTAACATTAGCCATTTGTAGTGGTAGTAGTATTAGTAGTAGTAGTAGTA